>MU683614.1:2394-20538 GCA_026770625.1 Nicotiana glauca
TTTTTTTTTATTTTAAATTTCGAAATTGTTATTACTTCCGCAATGTGTTAGGCTTACCTGGTCGCGAAGACTAGGTGCCGTCATGATGTATTCACAATTGGTGAATTAGGGTCGTGACAATAGTATTCTCACCATACTACGTCGTTTCGAACGTCTCTGGTCTGAAGTTTTGGACCGGGTATAAGGGCGGGTTTGGGCTGCATTTAACGGGGTTTGCATGTTTGGGCCGGATTTAATTCAGGATTGGCCCAATTTCAATTTACTCTTTTATTCTTCCCTTTTCCTATTTATTTCAAATTATTTTCCACAGTTAATGCTAATAATCCTAAACTAAATTACAAACCCAAATTAACTTAAAAATATTAATCAACTTTAAATAATACCTGTCACAATTAATTAAATACTAAATAAAAAGAAAATCTTACAATTTGACATCGAACACTAAAAATGCAAGATATGTTATTTTTTGTGATTTTTCATTTTTTGTAAAATAAGTAATTTACTACTTAACTCGAGAACTGTAAAATTAAATCTTAACTGCGAATGCAACCTATTTTTGTATCTTTCCATTAAGTTAGACAGAACAAACATGTATAGACAAATGCAAACAATTATAGAAAATACCACGAAAATTCACAAAATTGCACACAAAGGAAAAATTATTTTATTTTGAATTCATTGGGAGTAATTCGTGTGAGGTAAAAATCACGTGCTCACAGCTGCCCCTCTTTGTCAGGAAACACGAAGAGTTTTCGTGCAAAGATAAAGTGAGCAGATACGAGCGATTTTTGCCCGTTTGAATACTCCGTATGAAGAATTTTTTAAGACATTTGACCGAACCTCTGCTTCAAAGGTTTCCTACATATCCTTGGCTAAAAAAGAATCAGGTCAGTGTAGTTCGGAAAGTTTTGGTAGCTGGGACTACCATGAAGCTGTGATTTACTGTTACTGTTACTGCTTATTGACCTCCTTATTACACCGTACTAAAAGAAATAAAAAAGCTAAACTAAGCTATAGTCTGTGAATTGCAAAGATTTATTTTCAAACCTGTTCTTGCGACTGCTGTTGTCTTGTTGACTTGTATTTCCTCCGAAGTTCCCTTGTTGTTGTCTTGCATCGAATTCTTGAGATGCTCTTTCTTTCGAAACTTGAATCGTCTTCTTCTTAATATTGTTGCCTTTCCTTAGTTTTCCAGGTGGACGCCTGACTTCAACATCCAAAACTATTGTTCCTTGTTTTCCAGGTGGACACCTAACTTCAAAAACCTTCAACTATTGTTCCTTGTTCTCCAGGTGGACGCCTGACTTCAATAACTTCAACTAATGTTCCTTGTTCTCCAGGTGGACGCCTGACCTCAACTATCTTTAACCATTATTCCTTGTTCTCCAGGTGGATGCCTGACTTCAACTATCTTTAACTATTGTTCCTTGTTCTCCAAGTGGACGCCTGACTTCAACTATCTTTAACTATTGTTCCTTGTTCTCCAGGTGGACGCCTGACTTCAACTATCTTCCACTGTTGTTCCTTATTCTCCACGTGGACGCCTGAATTCAACTATTTTTAACTATTGTTCCTTGTTCTCCAGGTGGACGCCAGACTTCAACTATCTTCAACTATTGTTCCTTGTTCTCTAGGTGGACGCCTGACTTCAACTGTCTTTAACTATTGTTCCTTGTTCTCCAGGTGGACGCCTGACTTCAACTATTTTTAACTATTGTTCCTTATTCTCCAGGTGGACGCCTGACCTCAACTATCTTTAACTATTGTTCCTTGTTCTCCAGGTGGACGCCTGACTTCAACTTTCTTTAACTATTGTTCCCTGTTGTCGAGGTGAACGCCTAACTTCAACTATCTTCAACTATTGTTCCTTGTTCTCCAGGTGGACGCCTGACCTCAACTATCTTTAACTACTGTTCCTTATTCTCCAGGTGGACGCCTGACTTGAAAAACAAACAAAACAAAAGGAATTTTCTGCCACAGTTTGATAGCTGAGTGCATTTGTGAGTGTTATGTGAATCTTATAACTAAATATCAATAAGAAATTGAAATGTAAAACTTGAATTATACTCCCTTGTTCTCCAGGTGGGTGCCTGATTACCAAAACTTGAATTGTATTCCCTTGTTCTCCAGGTGGGCGCCTGATTTACAAAACAAAGAAAATTTTCTGCCCCAGTTTGGTGGCTAGGCATGTCATGTTACCGAATCTCAGTAAAACTTGAAAAACTTGAATTGTACTCCCTTGTTCTCTAGGTGGGTGCCTGATTACCAAAGCTTTGAATTGCCTTCCCTTGCTCTCCAGGTGGGCGCCTGATTACCGAACTTGACATATATTCCCTCGTTCTCCAGGTGGGTGCCTGATTTCTGAAAATTTGAATTGCATTCCCATGTTCTCCAGGTGGGTGCCTGATTTAAACAAAAATAGACAAAACAAAGAAAATTTTCTGCCCCAGTTTGGTGGCTGTTGGGTATTTGCTCTTCCTTCGCGGAAAATTTCTCCGCCATCAACAACATTTCCTACCCCTGTTTCAAAACACAAAAAAATCTGGTCAGTTTAGCGTGTGATGATTGGTTGTGATACTCCTGCTGAGGATGGTTTTCCCTTCTCTCCTTTCTAGACTTGGTTTTGTCCGACTGCCTTGACCTTGGTCGAGAATTTCCGACCCTCTGACCACTCCTTATCCATAAACTTCCCAGCTTTTGCTTTCCACTTCTATTCTTCTTATCTGATCCCATACCTTTCACGGAATCTTAAACCATTCCATTATTCGGATTTCCCAATGATGCCTTTTACGTCTTATCATACTATCGTCGGCCTTTCCTAACCACACTTTGCTTTGCACCATATTGGAAACTGGCAGTAAGCTTTGAAATACCTTCTTATTTGTTAAAATAAAATTATCATTGAAAAATCCTTAGTCAAAAGAGAAAAAATGCAATGATTTCAAAAGACAAAATAAAAAGAGAAAATCTTCCTTTAGAAGATCGTTTGAGAAAATAAAAGGACTTATCTGAATGGGATAACCGATCCCAATGATCATGTTATGCATTTCAGATTAATCAACCCAGTCTATTCAATGCAATCAATTTCCAATTGTATTGCTCCGCGCCTCAAGATTTTCATTACCCAACTCTTTCCCGAATCACCATCTTTGTTCTGCTTGATGCCTCGACGGATCTCTGCCATCAACCTTATCTCATTTGCCCCTTTCTCTATTCCTCGCCGCCTCATGGTGCCCGTGAAGGTTTTCACTAGTAAGACTCTCTCATTTTTGGATTCTCTCATCTTTCATTGCCTTATAGTGCCCTTCGAGGGTTTTCACCACTAAGACTCTCTCATTTCTCTCATATTTCGTCGCCTTACAGTGCCCTTATGGGTTTTCACTAATAAGACTCTCTCATTTTTCCATTTCCTTGCTTAAACTGGAGTGTTTCCCCTGGTATGAATCATCTTTACTTGCTTGACTTGGCACCTCTCGAAGACTGATCGGGAGATCTTTCTTT
The DNA here is from genome assembly GCA_026770625.1 of Nicotiana glauca. Classification (NCBI taxonomy): domain Eukaryota; kingdom Viridiplantae; phylum Streptophyta; class Magnoliopsida; order Solanales; family Solanaceae; genus Nicotiana; species Nicotiana glauca. The sequence goes on from MU683614.1 coordinate 5,896, forward strand.
GGACATTAATATGGGTTCTTGGCTATGGTTGGAAAGAAAAAGGGTATCAAAAGCTCAACCAAATTCAATGGGTTAGAATTACAACTTTTGGAACCAAATTTCTTATTACACATAAAACTTCTGCCCCAGTTTCTTGCTTGTGGATCTTTCAATTTTTATTTCCCTATGACCGAGCCGTGAAGCTGCCTACGTATCCTTAAGAGGAATCAGGTCAAACGTAGTTCACCCGATTTTCCTTGTTGTTATAATTTTTTTTTCACTTATATATTTTTTCCTTTTTTTATTTTTTTTATTTTTCCTTCTTTTCGTTGTTGATTCCAAAAGAGGGGTATGAAATAAAATGAATAAGGCTCAAAGGGGGGAAACAAAGGGTAAAGTGTTTAGATAGCAGAATAAATTGCCTTAGCCATTCCAGTCTTCGAAACAATGGCAAATACAAACAATCACAATAAACCACAGAAAATCATACATAGTATCTTTTGACTGCATCAGAGTTAATGGCCATTTCTACACATTTGCCTTCGATGTATGTTAGATACAAAGCACCATTGGATAACACTCTTATCACAATGAATGGCCCTTGCCAATTTGGGGCGAACTTGCCTTTCGCTTCAGCCTAATTTGGAAGGATACATTTCAACACTTGTTGACCCACTTCAAACTTTCGGGGACGTACCTTTTTGTTGTACGCTCTTTCCATTCTCCGTTGATATAACTGACCATGACACACCGCTGCCAATCTTTTCTCAGCAATCAAACTCAACTGCTTTAACCGGGTCTTGACCCATTCATCATCATCAATCTCAGCCTCCGCGATAATCCGCAAGGACGGGATTTCAATTTTTGCAGGTATTACCGCTTCAGTGCCATACACCAACAAATAAGGAGTTGCACCTACTGAAGTACAAACAGAAGTGCGATAACCCAACAGTGCAAATGGTAATTTTTCATGTCGTTGTCTGGAACCTTCTACCATCTTCCTTAATATCTTCTTTATGTTCTTGTTGGCCGCCTCAACTGCTCCATTCGCCTTGGGACGATATGGGGTAGAATTGCGATGCGTAATCTTAAACTGTTGACATACTTCCTTCATTAAATTGCTGTTAAGATTGGTACCGTTATCATTGATGATTACCTTTGGGATTCCAAATCGACATATGATGTTGGAGTGAACAAAATCGACCACTGCTTTCTTGGTTACAGACTTGAAAGTTTTAGCCTCAACCCACTTGGTGAAATAATCAATGGTCACCAGAATGAACCTGTGCCCGTTGGATGCTACTGGTTCAATTGGTCCTATGACATCCATGCCCTAAGCAACGAAGGGCCATGGTGCCGACATTATGTGCAATTCCGATGGCGGAGAATGAATCAGATCTCCGTGTACCTGGCATTGATGACACTTGCGCACAAAACTGATACAATCACGCTCCATGGTAAGCCAATAATATCCTGCTCGAAGAATTTTTTTCGCCAGAACATATCCACTCATGTGTGGTCCGCAAACTCCTGAATGTACTTCGGACATGACAGTCATGGCTTCTTTAGCGTCTATGCATCTCAACAAACCAAGGTCCGGTGTTCTTTTATACAAAACCCCTCCACTGAGGAAAAACCCTCTCGCCAACTGTCAAATTGTTCTCTTCTGATCCTACGTGGCTTGCGCCGGATATATCCCCATCCCTATGTATTCCTTGATGTCATGGAACCATGGTTCGCCATCAAGCTCTTCCTCTATCACATTACAATAAGTGTGCTGATCGCGGACGTGAATATGTAACGGATCAACATAAGCTTTGTCCGGATGATGTAGCATTGAGGCTAAGGTAGCCAAAGCATCGACAACCTCATTATGAACCCTTGGAATATGCCTGAACTCCACTGATCAAAACCACCGACAAAGATCATGCAAACATTGCCTGTAAGGTATGAGTTTCAAATCCCGTGTTTCCCACTCTCCTTGAATTTGATGTACCAGGAGGTCCGAGTCCCCCAAGACCAAAACTTCCTGAACATCCATATCTGCAGCTAACCTTAAACCCAAAATGCATGCCTCGTACTCCGCCATATTTTTGGTACAACAGAAACGAAGCTGGGTCGTAACAGGATAGTGATGTCTTGTTTTAGAAATAAGCACGGTCCCTATTCCAAATCCTTTCATGTTTGCAGCCTCATCAAAGAACAGTTTCCAACCTGGTTTTTCAGTCAATTCCAGCTCATCAATATGCATCACTTCTTCATCGTGAAAATAAGTCCTCAATGGCTCATATTCTTCATCGACCGGGTTCTTGGCCAAATAATAGGCCAATGCTTGTGCTTTCATTGCAGTCCTCGTCACATAGACGATATCAAACTCTGTGAGTAAAATTTGCCACTTTGCAAGTCTCCCCGTAGGCATAGGCTTTTGAAAGATGTACTTTAATGGATCCAACCATGAGATGAGGTAAGTAGTATATGATGACAGATAATGCTTCAACTTTTGCACTACCCAAGTCAAGGCGCAACATGTCTTCTCAAGATGAGTGTACTTAACCTCGTAAGCCGTGAATTTCTTGCTGAGATAATAGATGGCCTGTTCCTTCCTGCCGGTGATGTCATGCTACCCCAGTACGCAACCAAATGAATTCTCCAGGACCGTTAAATAAAGAATCAATGGTCTCCCTAGTTCAGGTGGAATCAACATAGGTGGACTCGCCAAATACCCTTTTATCTTATCAAACGCTTCTTGACGCTCATCATTCTACTTGACCGCGGCATCCTTCTTCAGCAACTTGAAAATAGGCTGACAAGTCGTTGCGAGCTGAGCAATAAACCTGCTGATATAGTTCAATCTTCCTAGTGGACTCATTACCTCAATCTTGTTCCTTGGAGGTGGCAATTCTTGGATGGCTTTGATCTTTGATAGATCTAACTCAATACCCCACCGACTGACTATGAATCCCAATAGCTTTCCGGATAGAACCCCAAATGCACACTTGGCAGGGTTAAGTTTAATGTTGTACCTGCGAAGCCTCTGAAAGAACTTTCTCAAATCTCTGACGTGGTCGGCCTGCTGCTTTGACTTGATGATCACATCATCCACGTACACCTCAATCTCCTTGTGTATCATATCTTGAAACACAATGGTCATTGCTCTCATGTATGTTGCCCCAGCATTCTTCAAACCGAATGGCATCATTCTGTAGCAATAAGTTCCCCACGGCATGATAAATGCCATCTTCTCTGCATCTTCTTCATCCATCAGAATCTGATGATACCCAGTATATCAATCCACAAAAGATCCAATCTCACGCTTTGCACAATTGTCAATCAGGATGTGGATATTGAGTAATGGGAAGTTATCCTTTGGGCTTGTTTTGTTATGATTGCGGTAATCAACGCATACCCTGACCTTGCCGTCCTTCTTTAGTACTGGCACCACATTATCCAACCATTCAGGATATCGAGTGACTCGAATAACCTTTGCATCCAGCTGCTTGGTTATTTCTTCCTTAATCTTCACACTCATGTCAGTTTTGAATTTTCTTAATTTTTGCTTGACAGGAGGGAATGTCGGATCAGTGGGTAATTTGTGAACCACTAAATGAGTGCTTAAGCCCGGCATGTCATCATATGACCATGCAAAAACATCTTTGTATTCAATGAGTGTTTCGATTAATTCTTCCCGAGTCTTGGGTTCAAGATGGATGCTTATTTTAGTCTCTCTGATAATATCCGTGCCCCCTAAATTGATGGCTTCTGTATCATTCAAATTGGGTTTAGGTTTTTCCTCAAAATGACTTAATTCTTTACTAATCTCCTCAAAAGCCTCATCTTCATGAAATTCTGACTCGTAATAACACTCTACCTGTTGAACTATTATCTCAGATTGATTTCTTAGACTGGGTTGAGGATTCCTTATGCATGTCATATCATTAGAACTAGCGTAAAAGGAACTGTACGGAAAAGAAAAGAAGAAAACAAAAGGTAAAATTTATCAGGAATGAACAAAAGGAAGAAATTGCATTTCATTAAAAATGAAAGATAACAAGGTTTGCATACTTAAAAACAAACTGAAAAATAAAATTTGGATTACAACCCTGGAATAATACATACAAACTTAAAGGAAAATCAAAGCAGACTGCCAAGACTCCTTCCGAGTAGGGAAAGGAGTAGCCTTCCAATTATTAATCTTCGCTTTTGCCCCGACAAACTGTATTTCTGCATCGCTAGGACCCTCGCCGAATTCTACCATGTTCACATCGTTGAACAACCGCTCAATCCTTTCTATCATCTCCTCATTCGGGTTAACCTCAGCATTGGGAGTTGTCGCTACTGATCGTCTTTTGGTGCCAGACTTGACAAATGACCTGTAGAGACGTAGGACCGGCTTCGGAAGGACGCATGCTCTCTGTTTTAGCTTCTTGGATCTTCTTATTTCTGCGGCTGTGGGTTGGAAACCCAGACCAAAGGTTCCCACATTTTTAGGGAGGGATACTGGTTGTATGATGCCTTGCAAAGCTGATCCTAGACTCTTTCCTGGTACGAACCCATTCTTCAGCATTTCATATGGTACCATGACCGACGCAGATGTTGTCTTCGGATTAGGGATACACTTTCCCTCTTGTACTTTCTCGAACGTCGTCGCTCAGAAACTTGGTAGATCTACGGTCCCTTGTCATCTTCTATCTCGATAACTGGCATAATGGTGTCGCTGTGTGCACACAAATTGCCTTCCCTGTGCACCACTATCTCCTGCCTGTCCCATTTGAACTTGATCATCTGGTGAATAGTTGACGGTACTACTTTAGCGGCGTGGATCTATGGTCGACCTAATAGCAGATTTTATGAGACGGCTATATCCAGCACTTGGAATTCCATTGTGAACTCCACTGGTCCTATCGTCAATTCCAACACTATGTCCCCGACTGAGTCTTTGACCCCTCCGTCAAATCCTCGCACACAGATACTGTTCTTGTGGATTCTCCCATTCTCTACTTTCAGCTTGGTCAGAGTGGAGAGAGGACATATGTTCGCGCTTGAACCGTTATCAACCAATACCCACGTGACCACAGAATTCTCACATTTCACTGCCAGATAAAGGGCTCTGTTGTGTTCCGTACCCTCTATGGGTAATTCATCATTAGAGAAAGTGAACATTTTGTTGGCTATTTTCTCCAAGTGATTCAAAGTGATTTTGTCGGCATCGTGCGCCTCATTTAAGATTTTCATCAGTGCTTCGTAATGCTCGTCCGAATGGATCAATAATGAAAGAAAGGAAATCTGCGCCGGTGTCTTCTTTAGCTGATCTATGATGGAATAATCCTGCATCTTCATCTTTTTTAGGAAGTCTTCTGCTTCCTCTTCCGTCACGAGTTTCTTTGCTGAAGCTGAATCATCCTTGGATTTTCTCAAATCTGAAGGAGCAAAATATCTTCCCAACCAAGTTAACCCTTGGTCTTCGCAGACCTCCTCTTTGACCTCCCTTCCTTTATACATCACTGCCACCCGTCCGAAGTTCTATGGACTCGACACGGGCTCCTTCCACAGTTATGACGGGTTTGCTGACTGCTCCTAGCACAATCACCTTTACTCTTTCCTATTTCGTTGTGATCTTACTAGGAGACCCCTTATCCACTGCCATAGATGGTCCAATAGTCTTTTCAATCGACTCAAGCGCAGATCTTTCCCTTGTTGGCTGTTCAATTGCCTTTGTCTCATAGGATCGAATTGTCATCACGGTCTGTGATGGCTTCGTCGGCTCTCCCCCTTTGTGCATAATTTCAATCATGTTCGCCTCTGGGTGGGATGGCATGTTGGGTGCCTCAGGAGCTTGAACTTCAATTATATTGGTATCAATGAGCTCCTGTATTGCATTTTTCAAGTTCCAACAATTCTCTGTTTCATGGCCTGGAGCACCTAAGCAGTACTCACAACTGACAGAGTAATCAAGATTTTTTGGGGGTGTATTCGGCAGTTTAGATTGTATTGGCCTTAGAATGTTAAGTTGTTTGAGTTTGTGGAACATACTGATATATGACTCCCACAATGGAGTGAATGTTTTCTTCTTTTGTGCCCTTTCATTCCTGAATGCTGGACTGGTTCGGAAACTTTGACTGGGAGGGTTTCTATTCTGTAGAGCGAGAGTGCGCCATTGGGCGTGGGCCGGAGATTGGTTATATGCTTGGGCGTGGTTAACGAAAAAATGAGGTTTAGGATGTGGATAGTAATGCTGAGGAGGGCTATATGGAGTGTGGGGGTAAGTTTGAGAGTGGGGTTGAGGCTGGTTATGGTAAGGTGATGGGCCCCGGGGCCAAGCTCTCGACTCGATTATTGCAACGTCCTCCCTCTTTTTCCTTCCCAAAATACCCCCAGTACCATTTTGGATGGCTTGGGTGGTTGCCTTGATCACTGAGTAACTCATGATTTTGTTGGACTTAAGTCCCTCCTCCACCATGTTTCCCATTTTTACCACCTCGTTAAATGACTTCCCTACTGCCGACACCAAATGACCAAAATACATGGGCTCTAAGGCCTGCAAGAAATAGTCAACCATTTTGCCCTCTTTCATTGGAGGGTCAACCCTCGCAGCTTGTTCTCTCCAGCGGAAACCATATTCTCTGAAATTCTCCCCGGGTCTCTTCTCGATTTTCGTCAACGACAAACGATCTGGGACAATTTCAAGATTATACTGAAATGACATGCAAATGCTTGGGCTAGATCATCCCAAGTGTACCACCTTCAGTGGTCTTGACTTGTGTACCATTCTAGTGCTGGGCCGCTTAAACCCTAACTGAAGTATGCCATCAATAATTCAACTCTCCCCCTTGCTCCATTCATTTTACTGCAAAAACCTCTCAAATGGGCCACCGGATCACCGTGCCTGCTGTACAAATCAAACTTGGGCATTCTGAACCCTACCGACAGCTGCACATTCAGGAATAAACAAAGGTCTTTATAAGCCACACTCACCTGGCCTCCTAATCCCCGGATGTCCCGGAAAGATTGTTCTATGCTTTTTATTTTTTGGAACATCTATTCCTGTTCAGGATTTCTAGCCGATTTTTCTGCTCCCCCCGGTAGGTCGGAATGTGGATCATAGGGGTAAGTTTCGGGAGCTTTGAAGGTGGGCTACGGCGGGTAGTATTGATTGTCCTGGGCCTGGAACATGGGCTCGTTAGAGGAGTTGTTGATCGCAGCTGGTGGGGATGCCACCAAGACAGGGGTGACCAGCTAAGGAAGATGCGGAACTGGTCTTGGAACCTGTGGCATATGAGAAGTAGTGCCATGGTAGTGTTGGTAAATAGGGAAGCCTGGATTGCTAGAGGGATGATCTTGATATTGAGATGGTGGTGGGGTAAAAGCAGGGTTAGTAGGATAAGATGGAGGTGGTTGTCCTTTAGTACAGGCCTGATACATTTCGGTCATTTGTTGCTTTAACTTATACATTTCCTCCTTCATCGTGCTGATATCCAACTCTTCTACCTCGACACTTGTGTCGACCTCTGGGATAGACATGATTTTTGGTATTTCTCCCTTTGATCTAGTCTGGTAATGGTAATGTGCCAGTATGCTCTAAGTAAACTAATTGCTTGAATTCTTTGGAAAACAACAAGCTTGTTAGTTTTTAGAGTTTAACAAATATGTAATCGCACATTGGGATGCAATGCACCTAGGCAATTAACCATTTTCTATCATGCATTTGCTTCAGTTGTGTGCGTCATTCCGGCCTCCTGTTTATGATTCCTCGCCCGTTTTTTCTTTTTCTTTATTTATTTTTATATTTTTATTTTCTTTTTTTATTATTTTTTTTGTTGTGGTCGAATCCTATGGAGATTGCCTACGTATCATGTCCCCGCATGAATCAGACCGGGCCTAGTTCTAGCCAAAAAATAAGTAGCAAAACATTTTTCATAAAAACAACTGCTTTGATTATAGGTTTAGAAAAAGTTTACAGACTTTGAAAAGACGACAAAGCAAAACTTAAAGGGACAAACTGACAGACTAACAAACTTTAAGGAGAAAGTACAGACTTAAACAAAGATTAGGAATACATTAATGACCCAAAATTTCCTGGGGCCCGCGAGGCATCATTCGGCCCTGCCGTGGGCCTTCGTGCAAGATCCCTATGAAGACTCTCTAAATCGTTCATTATTTTCTTGACGAACGTCATCACTGCCGCAAAGAAGGTGGTATGGGTTATGTCCTCGCATGCTCGGCATTTTATAGTAATGTAATGTGCGATGGTTCTGATCCCTTCTCTAATTCTGTCCTCCTCCTGCAGCAACAGTCCTATCTGTTGATTCCGCGTTCCATGCACTTGAGAGTTATGAAGGAGTTGATCTTGAAATTTTATGCATTTGTTCCTACATCCGCGCCATCAAGTCATAATAGTGTTTCCTATCCGCTCTGAAATCTCTAGCTTGTCTGACTACCTTATCTTCGAGAGTGACTTTTTTTCCTCTTAGGATAGTGATTGTCCCCTCATAGTCCCTCTTAATCTGCTGCATATGTTGTGCCCGCTCTTCTGCACCCCTTGTCCATCTGGCCCGGATCCTTGCCAAGCTAGCTTCAGATTTTTCCCTGTCCTCTTGACATTCGAGGGCTTTCTTTTTCAGCTCATTCATGATTTTGTTGTCAGCCCAGCTCCTTTCTGGATTCCGGGCGGCTATCTTCATTTTTTGGATCTGATCTTTGAGGGCTTCATTCTCTTGAGCTAGTTTTTTCCTTTCTCCCTTATCCGCAACTTCCTGGATACTGTTGTCGAACTTGAGGCCCTGGACCTGCTTTTCCAACCTCCCTATTTTGGCCCTGTATTCGTTTTCTCTAGCTAACCAATCCCAATGTTCTTGTGATGACTTGACAAAATCTTGAAGGTGAGGTCTTTTAGTTGGCCTCCCGAACGTAATTACCCTTCGAAACCAAGCATAGTACCCTAGTGAAACTTCTCCGTTGGATCGGTCCTGTACCATGGTGTTTGCCACTAGGTATTGACACTCGTTCCAAATCTGGCGGACTAATGTTTCAGGAAACTGGCCACCAGGACCAATCTCGACTACTTGGGTATTGAGATATTCATCTTTCGGCACTATTTGGAATCTCCCAAGTTGTCTCAAAACCCGATACGGTGCATATGGTTGGATGCTTCTAAGTCCCACCAAGAGAAACTGAGGCCCGTTAGCTGGCATATATACAATCTTATCTACAGGCAACCATCCAAATGTCCATTCTATTTGGCTAGCGGTGACAGAACGGAGGTGTGATATCCATTCGGTGACCCCTTCCGGCAAGCTGATCCCATCAATACTTGTATAGAATTCCTCTATGCAGGTTTTCTTTGTTGACCCATAACTCATGAATTGTGGACGATGGCATAGGTGTTCGATCATCCACATTTGTAGCAATAAGTTACACCTCTCAAAGAAGTCTCCTCCAGCTTTGCAGGCTGTGAGATCACGGAAGATTTCAGCTACTATCATAGGTGTAAGGGTGCTTTTGGACTGGGTAAGTAAGGTGTTGACAACCCCGACTATATTTATGTCAATATTTCCATCTTTCCTAGGGAACACCAAAAGTCCCAAGAAGGTCACCATGAAAGCAAAAAATCTATGTTCCTCCCATTTGTGGCGGTTTCCTTTGCTGCAGATTTTGTTTGTTGGGTTGTTAAACCCCCCTATGTGGCCATATCTCTGGTATATGAATTGTGGATTGCAAAAACTAGCTGCCAAATCTGTGTTGTGGACCATCCTGCTTATCTTCAGTGAGTCTAAGAAACTGTGCACGGTGACCGCTCTTATAGCAACTATGTACTGGTGCCTCAGAGGAATTTTAGGACCCCCAACATATCCAGTTATTTCTTCCAGGGTTGGGGTGAGCTCGAAATCTGAGAAACGGAATATGTTGTGAGCCGAGTCCCAGAATGTCACCAACGCCTTTACCATATCTCCCCTAGGATTAATTTTTAATAAACCAATGATGCCTCCCAAGTGCAGATTAACCTTATCTTGCCCTGATTCGCCCAGATCATTCCACCACATATGCAACTCCAGAGGGATCCGGTTCATGACTGTTATTGGCAATTCTCGGTTCGTGCTCATTCTGCACATTTATTAGGGTGACTTCAGTTAAAAGACAATCAAGACTTATTTTGACTCAAAAAGTTTTATCACTATTTCAAAAAATTTATAAGAATATCCGGCTTTGCCAATACGGCCTTTTAGCACTTCAATGAGGAAGATTTAAAGGCTGTGTTTGCTAATCGGCCAAATATTTTGATAAATGACCATCGGTGGCTGTTCTTGCAAAAACGGCCTTCCGGCGCCCCTTTGGGGATGTTTGGCTATTTTAAACAAGAATGACGTCACCTTTACTTGTGGCAAAACTAATGACCTTTATGTACCCCTAATTATATTTTTCATTTTTCAAAATAGTTGAGCCCAATAGGGGTCGCTTACGTATCCCACATCCGGTGAGAATCAAACTTACGTAGTTCTGCCACTTTTGATAAATATGAGACCAACTATTTTTCTAATAAAACAAAACAAACGTTTATAACAAAATTATATTATTTTTTTTGAAATTTTGGCAGAGTTTCGGCATATTTTGGATACTGATCTTCAAAAAAGTAGTTTATTAAATTTTTTTCATTTTCTCTCAACTTTCTTTCCATTGTTTTTTAAAAACCTGTCAACATGCAGATCCGAAGCAAATAAATGCACAAGTAGCAAGTAAGATGCATCAGGATGGTCTCTTTATTTTTTGGTACACCTGTCCTAGATAGACCCAACCCCTGTGTTGAGTCTGCAAAGTCAAAATGCACATGATGCAAACAAACGTTCCTACTAGGGATCCGACATGAGGCTGAGTTATTCTATGTTCAAAACCTGGGTATTTGTCCTAGACTTGTGTACTCGAGCGGACAACTCGAGTCGAGGAGGGGGCTACATACCGGGAACCAAAAGGCCATCTGGCTTAGCAACTTGTCCGAGCCTCTTTCTTATTTTAAGGTATGACACTAACAGAATAGGGAGTCTCAACTAGCGAGCACATATCCGTAGATGAGAAGAGAACCCTGAACCAGTGGTTCTGGGTTAATAGTCCCCAGCAGAATCGTCAGAGCTGTCACACCTCCTTTTTACCTACACCCCCGAAGGGTATAAAGGAGTTTTTCAAATTAAAGGACAATCGAAATGGGATTCATTTATAGTAAAAATTCAGATTCGCCACTTGGGAGATTTATGGTGTCCCAAGTCACCGGTTGAATCTCGAATCGAGGAAAAGAATGACTCTGTTTAACAGTCCGCGAACCAGAAATCCGGGTAAGGAATTCTGTTAACCCGAGAGAAGGTGTTAGGCATTCTCGGATTCCGTGGTTCTAGCACGGTCGCTTAATTGTCATATTTGGCTTAATTATCTAATTTTAATATAGTTTGAACCTATGTGCAATTTTAAATTATCTATCGCTTTCAAATAATTTTTTTTAAAAAATGTTGAACGTTGTTTTAAAACATGTCTTTGGATCGCGTCACATGAAATTCACCCGCAATACGAAACACGTCCTATTCAACATTTTGGGATTTGTATTTGGGTTGCATGAAATGCACACCCAAGTTTAGGAAGGTAAAATTATTAAAGTACGCGCCTAAAGCAACTACGCATTTTTAACTTTGCGAGGGCCATGAAAATTAGCTAAATGGAACGCCTTGAGTACTAAATATTTTGAAGGAGTAATTAAAGAGGGCCACACAATTAATAATTTTATTTGGCACGGTACATCTCAAATTTATTTTAAAAGGACATTTATCTTAGCGCATAGAATGCTCTAAACTATTTATGATCTAATTATAGCTTAAATCTAATTGTCTAAAGGATTCTCAATTAATTAACTACATCTAATTATGTTATCAACCCAATTTTAAAGCAAAACAAACGAAAAGGTCAAAGTCCCGCTGTGGACCAGACGCGACTCAACTTGAGTGCAACACTGAAATGAAGCCATGGGCTCCAGCTGAAGCCAGGCCCAGTGGTATATTCACAGGATGACAATCACTAAACTAGGCCTTCATTAGGCTGGGCTTTTGTCATTTATCTCGCACAATATCCCAAATACAATAGTAGGCAATATAATTAGAGGAAACATAGAGGCTGATTAGCAAACCTAAATTATGATTTAAAATATGTTACACAATTTAACTGAGTAAAACAAATTCAATTTAGCAGATGTTTTGAATTCATATCTGTTATGGTTAAGCACACGTATTAATTATTTGACAAAAAATGGGAAAACAACTGTTGAATGCGAGTAATGACTGAATATTTGAATATGTAAAAATATTAACCATTTCTCTTTACTTTCAAATGACCTAACGTGTTATATAATACTTGAATCTCCATATTGAATTGACTAATGATAACATAACACATAGAATCCTGCAGTTTGGAGTTTTGTTGAACTGTGAATTCATTAAGTGAATTACAACTCTTCAACAGTACTCATGTCCCATAGATACTCTGATTTAGAGTATGAGATGAGTAACCCCAGTAAGCATGAGTTCAATAACTTACTTATTGATTGTAAGAATTAGACTACACTAGAGTTGGACCGATGAAACAAAATATAGATAATCCACAGTTTTAATCAGTTCGACTATTACAACATGTTGAGACAAAAGGTCTAGATCACTTCACTTCCACATTCTAGAGAAATCGAAATCTATCACTTAAACAAACATGTTTGCAAATGAATTAACATGAAAATAACAGGAACAATGTATCCTTTATTTAACATCTCAGTCATACAATTGCTGATTCAGTTCTTCATTCATCATTAGAGGTAAAAGAAGTACCTGGAAATTGGAAAATGAAATAGCAAGTGAGGGTCAACAATAGAAACAGCAGCAGGATCAACAATGTAACAGTGCCAATCAGCAACCAAACAGCTTCAAATCGACACTTTTCAAACCCAAATCCAATCCACTTTACCCAGATATGACTTGGTGACTTTTCGGAGTTTTAAAGCCAACAACAAAAACTAGGAAAGCAAAATAAAGACCACCCAATTTTTGGAGTAGTTTTCAACTATAGTAGGCAGAGAATTCAGTCTCTATTTTTCTATTCAAGTCTGAATCCTCTTTTGTGTGTCCTAGTGTTTGGGTTTATTGGCATATTAGAAAAGAGAAGGCCTCCCTCTGCAGAGATAGACTGCCCTGACTTAAAATAAATCCTAGTGGCCATCATTTTCACTTAGGACTGTCTAGGCATGGAGTCTTATATTTTTATATTCTAAAGTTCTAAAATGTAGTGTATATCTACTGTACAGCAGGCTGTTCACTTATTTTTGGACAGCTGATGTACTTGTTTAAACATTTATACATTCATTAAGAGTCTTTTTTATCTTTCAACAAATGTATTTATTTGCCTGAACATGCTGTCCATTTCATTTTGGAAAGCTACTCTTCATTTAAAATTCATTTCACATCTTTTATGCCTTTTTGGATCTGATTCCCTAATTGTATACCCTTTAATGCACTCTTGAAATTTCTTAAAGCAGTGAATGGACAGCCTACTAACTCTAAGATTGGACTCTAGTTATTATTTGACTACAATTATTCAACTCTAGTTATATTTCTTAGGTGACTATTAGTTAGTCTTCACTGTGTATTTAATAACTCTTTTAGGTTCAATCCTAAATCTAAAAGTTTGGGAGATTTATTGAGTCTTATTAGAGTTATTGAAAATACTCTAATCTCAGGTTATTGAAAATACTCTAATATCAGAGTAATTCATCATAAAGGGCCAGGATATGATGAATCTAGTTATTAACTACAGTTCATGACAGGCTAGGAAATCAAACATTGATCATATCATACAAAGAAATTTTAACCAAGCTGTACAACACAAGAACTTATAATAATTCTGGAATCGTCTAAAACTAACTAATTACTCTGAGCATTCAAACGAGTTCAATTAGACTTAATTCTATATGAGCGGGCTAATCAATATCCTACTTTAATTAAACAGAGACCAGGGGTTAATGCCATGAAGCGTACAAACACTAAGGGCAGTATAATTTGGAATTGGCTACCAGATAATGAACTCTATTCTAGCTACACTAACACTAATAAACAGAAGAAAACGAAAGAAGGAGGGATAATTTATTATAAAAAATAGAAAACTAAGAACAGTGGCTGACTTTTAATTTTATTCGTGCCATGAACGAACAAGAGGTGTAGAAACATGTAAGAAGACAAGAAGGTTACCTGTTTGAATTCTTGACAGAACTCCGGCGGCTCACCGCAGTTTGGCCAGACTCCGTTGGGTTTGAAAATGGGCCGAAACCACATGAATCGTTAGCTCTCTTTAATAGCTATCAGCTCATGTAGGTTTGAGCCATTAAATATCTCTAAATAGACAGGTACTCATTTTTTAGGTTTTTCCATTTCTTAGATCCGAAATTACTCTAAATCTGTTGATTTTTTAGGAAAATAGGCTAGAGAAGGTGAAAGAGGAGATGTCAAGGATCGTCTGGTGAAATTTTGGTGAGGTTTGCAGGTTGCTCCGCCGGCAGAGGCGATTTCTGGCCGGCGGTTTACGGCAAAGGACGACGGGTTTAAAGATTGGTCTCTGAAGCTTTGTAAGAGATGGTTGGGGGGGGGTTCTTATGGG
>MU683614.1:20757-70797 GCA_026770625.1 Nicotiana glauca
TCCGTAAGATCGGCTGAGATCAACGGCCTGGATCAATCACTTGAGGTTAACGGTATCGTTTAGATACTTCAAGGACTGGGTCGGTCCCTGTTTGATCGGGTTGGGGGACGGGTATGGGTTATGGGCGAGGTTGTGAGCCGTTGAATGTGGAATGAATGAATGGCTGAGATTAATTGGCGTTGAAATGACGTAGTATTCTCACCATACTACGTTGTTTTGAACGTCTCTGGTCTAAAGTTTTGGACCGGGTATAAGGGCGGATTTGGGCTGGATTTATCGGGTTTTGCATGTTTGGGCTAGATTTAATTCAAGATTGGCCCAATTCCGATTTGCTCTTTTATTCTTCCCTTTTCCTATTTATTTCAAATTATTTTCCACAGTTAATGCTAATAATCCTAAACTAAATTACAAACCCAAATTAACTTAAAAATATTAATCAACTTTAAATAATACCTATCACAAGTAATTAAATACTAAATAAAAAGAAAATCTTACAATTTAACATCGAACACTAAAAATGCAAGATATGTTATTTTTTGTGATTTTTCATTTTTTGTAAAATAAGTAATTTACTACTTAACTCGAGAACTGTAAAATTAAATCTTACATGCGAATGCAACCTATTTTTGTATTTTTCCATTAATTTAGAGAGAACAAACATGTATAGACAAATGCAAACAATTATAGAAAATACCACGAAATTCACAAAATTGCACACAAAGGAAAAATTATTTTATTTTGAATTCTTTGGGAGTAATTCGTGAGGCAAAAATCACGTGCTCACAAATATTTTCAACTTCCTCTGATGCAAGCACTGCTCAGGGCCCTTTCGAGGCTCTTGTGAACTATGAAGCATCGGAGGTCTGGGTTCTTGCTACCAGTATTCTGAACTCCTTACTCTTTTGCTCATTTAATTTCGCTTCTGGTTAGTGCCATTAACTATTGCAATGTTAACTATTTTTCTTATGTATATCTATATGTGTTCTAGGTATTAAGGATGTTTAAATTGGGTGAGCATGATTTAGTTCCTTTGTTAGTTATGAATCCCTGATACTGTACTGCCAAGATATCGTTCGATACTCCCCTGTAATTCTATGTTCTTTGATAGTTGAATGTATTATCAGCACATGTGATGGATTCCAATTGTTCATAGTGTGACGACCCAGCCGGTCGTCTCATGAGTTACCGCTCCATTTTTCCCATTTTTGCTTCTATTTGCTTTAATTATCGGCTTTATATGTGATCGGGTTGGTTGGCTCGAATCCGGAATGGTTTTGGTGAAGTTTGAGACACTTAGTCTCTTTTAAAGAAGCTTAAGTTAGAAAAGTCAACCGGATATTGACTTATGTATTAGAGGGCTCATATGTGAGTTACGATGGTTTGGATAGCTTCGGGAGATGATTTGGGACTTAGGGGTGTGATCGGAATGTGTTTTGGAGGTCCGGAGTAGATTTAGGCTTCAATTGGTGAAATTGAGTTTATAGCATTTTCCGGTTGATAGGTGAAATTTTGATATAAAGGTCGGAATGGAATTCTGGAAGTTGCAGTAGCTTCGTTATGTCATTTGGGATGTGTGTGCAAACTTTCAGGTCATTCTGACGTGGTTTGGTATACTTTTTGATCAAAAGCGGAATGTAGAAGAATTTAGAACCTTAGGCTTGAATTCAATGAGTTTGGTTATTTTGATGCCGTTCGAGGTGTTTTGAAGATTGGTACAAGTTTGAATAAGGTTATGGGATATGTTTATGTTTTTGGTCGATGTCCCGGGGGCCTCGGGAAGATTTTGGATAGTTGACGGGGAGTTGAAAGCTTGATGCAGCTGCAATATTTTTGCTGCTTCTGGTATTCCGCACCTGCGGATAGGGGACTGCAGGTGCAGCGCCTCCTATGTGAAAGATGACCCGCAGAAGCGGCCAGAGTTGCGTTTGTCAAGAAACCGCAAAAGCGGCTAGGAGGACCGCATCTGCGATGTCGCAGATGCGGGTGTGCAACCGCAGATACGGATAATGGGAAGCTTAAGTGATTTCCGCAGAAGCAGATCAAGAACCGCAAATGCGGTACCGTAGATGCGGTGGAATGACTGCAGATGCGGAAATGTTTGGATAGAACATATAAGTTATTTCCTTCGCCATTTTCAGAGGGTTTCTTCACTTTTTAACACAAATTTTGGAGCTTTGAGCGATTTTGAAGAGAGAAATCAAGGAGACATCATTGAGGTAATGTTTTGGATTATGAATACTCGTTTTTATGGTGTTAATGCATGGATCATAGCTATAATTAAAGGTAAAGTTGAGAAACTAGGGCTTAGAAACCTAGGCCTTTGATGGAGGTTTTGGAAGACCATTTGTGGTCGGATTTTGGAACTTTTTATATGTATGAACTCGTGGGGATATAAGGAATCTAATGATGTGAATTTTATCGAATTTCGAGATGTGGGACCTGGAGTTGGGTTTTGATAATTTCGGATTTTGTGATGTTTTTAGATTAATTTCGAGTAGGCTTCGTCCCTTTAGCATAAATTAATGGTTGCGTTCTGATTTTCGTAGATTTGGAGCATCCGGAGATTGATTCGAAGGGAAAAGGCATTGCAAGCTAGATTTCGGGCCGGATTAAGGTGAGTAATGATTTTAAATGCTGTCTTGATGGTATGAAACCCCAGAATTTCACATCGTTCGGCTATTTGAGGTGAGACACACGCTAGGTGACGAGCGTAGGGTCGTATACCATTGGGGATTGTGACTTAGTCCATCCCAAATGACTATTTTACTGCGTATTTGACAGTTAATTGTTTAATATCATTATATTTTGGGCTAAATACCATATGTGGGCTTCATGCCAGCTGTTTGAACCCTTAGGGAATTTTAAATGATATTTTTCCTCATTGTTTGATTTCATACTGGTGCTCAGTCATGCTATATTTTCACTATTTTCAAAACTCAGCTACGTTATTCTGTTTTAAACACATTAAATGATATTTTTAAAAATATTTTGAGCTGAGCTTCATGTTTTACTGATGCCCGAGGGGCTTATGAGATTCTAACTGAGTAAGGCCGAGGGCCTGTATTATGAGGATACTTTTGGGTCGGGCTGCACGCCGCAATAGTAATACATTGATTATGATAATGTGGTCGAGGGCCTAAGATTGTACGCCACGAGGTGACTTGATATTGATATGAGGTCGAGAGCCTGTTTATGATGCCACGATATGGCATGATATTTCGCTTGGGCCGTAAGGGGCCCCTCTCGAGGTTTGTACACCCCAGTGAGCACGGGTACCCATTGTGATATGAGATAAAGCCCGAGGGGCTGGTATTGTTCTATGACATTGCCCGAGGGGCTGATTCTTTTGTTACTGTGCCGAGGGGCAGTTATTATATGTTTACCCTTTTTAGTTGTTCTTCCTGTATATTGTTTAACTGTTTAAAATATGTTTATGAGATTTCATTATTTAATTATATTTACTGATTTTTTTTACGCCTCTTTTAGCTGTATGTTGTGCCTTACGTGATTTTATATCGCTCAGTCTTCATTTATTTTTATTACTCACTAAGTTGGAGTACTCACTTTACTACCTGGACCCCTGTGTGTAGATTCGGGCGCTACAGGTCCTGCTCCTGAGGGCTGATCGTTCCAGTAGGTCTTCGGAGATTTACTAGATAGCTGCTTGGCGATTCGTAGCCCAGTGCATTCTCCCTCTATCTTAGTTCTTTTGATTCAGTTATGAAGTAGTGGATTAGACTTCAGACTTCTAGCATTATTTTAGATGCTCATGACTGGTGACACCCCGATGTCGGGCTGTGTTAGTTTTTAATTCCTCAATTTATCATATTATTTTGGGATTTTATTATATTAAATACTTGGTATTTATTATTTTAACTACTTAAAGTGATTTGGAAGAGTGTCGGCTGGCCTTGTCTACACGAGAGGCGCTATCACGATTGTGTTGGGTTTAGGGTTATGACAAGTTGGTATCAGAGCCTAGGTTACATAGGTCTCACGAGTCATGAGTAGGTTTAGTATAGTCTCACGGATCGGTACGGAGACGTTTGTATTTATCCTCGAGAGGCTGCAAAACCTTTAGGAAAACTCCATATTCTTGAAATTCTTGTCGTGCGAATTTGTTGATCCGACTACTAAACTTTTATTATACTATTCTCTCACAAATGGCGAGGGCTACCGGTCAGGATGGACGAACACCAGTACCACCAGCGGGAGCCACTAGAGGTTGAGGACGTGGCCGAGGTCGTGGTAGGGGCAGAGGTACATCCCCCACAACAGCTGAGACAGCACTTGCAGACCCACCAGCCGCCCCAGTTCAGGGTCAGGTCCTATTTATGGACGTTCCAGCAAACACCCGCTCAGGCACCAGCTGTGCCCATCGTGTTTCCGGGTCTTTAAGAGACTTTGGCTTAGATATTGAAAGTATGTACCAGCATCGATCGTGATTTCTACTACCGTAGCCACTTCAGGCAGGGGGAGGCTCTCTGACTCCTACCGCTCGTACACCCGATCTGGTGGTTCAGGGAGTGCAGACACCAGAGGCACCACTAGCCCAACACGGTGGCAGTTGCTCAGGGTTATGTAGATCCTGTTATGCCGGAGGACGAGCAGCATAGATTGGAGAGGTTTGGCAGGCTCCAGCCTCCTACTTTTAGTGGTGCAGAGGGTGAGGATGCCCAGGGTTTCTTAGACAGATGTCAGAGGATCCTTTGCACTGTAGGTATTCTGGAAACCAGCGGGGTTGCATTTACGACCTTCCAGTTTACCGGAGCTACCTTCAC
Source organism: Nicotiana glauca (assembly GCA_026770625.1). NCBI lineage: Eukaryota > Viridiplantae > Streptophyta > Magnoliopsida > Solanales > Solanaceae > Nicotiana > Nicotiana glauca. The sequence continues at coordinate 25,539 of MU683614.1, forward strand.
TTGGTGAGAGGCATATGAGAGGCGTAGGCCTTTTGGTTCGACACCTCTAACTTGGCAGCAGTTCTCCGCCCTATTTCTAGATAAGTATGTCCCGTAGTCCCGTAGGGAGGAGATGCGTAGGAAGTTCGAGCAGCTTTGGCAGGGGGATAAGACAGTTACCCAGTATGAGATGAGGTTCTCGGAGTTGGCTAGACATGCTATTTGTCTAGTTGCTACTGAGAGGGAGAGGATCAGGAGGTTTGTTGATGGCCTCACCTACCAGATTCGGGTTCTCATGACCAGGGAGAGGGTGTTAGGTGCTACATTTGAGGAGGTTGTGGATATTGCTCAAGAGATTGACTTAGTTTTTCGCCAGGAGCACGAGGAGAGGGAGGCTAAGAGGCCTCGAGGACATGGTAGTTTTGGGGGTACTCTTTTGAGGGGCCAGTTTCAGCACGGCAGAGGCAGACAGTTCCGACATGCTCAGTCAGCTCGCCCTGGTTATCGTGGGGCATCATCAGGCCATATTTCTCACGGTTCTCAGTAGTGCCATTGTTCACTTAGTGCACTTCCAGCTTAGGGTTCGTCCCATGCTCTATCCGTTCAGGATTCTTCTATGCTAGGGGCGTCTGCTAGTCATACCGGAGCTAGGGGTTTCCATCAGTCCCAGTCGCCAGCACCCAGGAGTTGTTATCAGTGTGGAGAGATAGGCCACTTATTGAGGCAGTGCCCTCATTGTTCTCAACAGAGGGGTCAGTCATCAGCCTTAGCCCTAGCCATTTCACCACATACCCACCTAGCTAGGGGTGGGGGATAGTCATCTAAGGGTCGCCCCAGAGGGGGAGGTCGATCCGGAGGTGGCCAGGCTCGCTTTTATGCACTTCCAACTAGGCCCGATGCAATTGCTTCAGATGTAGTGATTACATGTATTATCTCAGTTTGCCGTAGGGATGCTTCTATGTTATTTGACCCTGGCTCTACTTTCTCATTTGTGTCATCTTATTTTCCCATTATTTGGATATCCCCTGCGAGTCCCTTGTTTATTCTATTCATGTTTCTAAGCCGGTGGGCGATACTGTTGTGGTAGACCATGTGTAGCGGTCATGTGTTGTGTCTATTAGGGGTCTGGAGGCCCGAGTGGATCTTCTATTATTATGTATGGTGGACTTCGATGTTATTCTTGGCATAGATTGGTTATCTCCGTGCCGGGCTATTCTGGACTGTCATGCCAAGACAGTGACTTTGGCTATGCCTGGTGTGCCACAGATTGAGCGGCGAGGTTCAACCGATTATGTTCCCAGCAGAGTGATTTATTTCTTAAAGGCCCCACGTATGGTTGGGAAAGGTTTTCTTTCATATCTAGCCTTTGTGAGGGATCACGGTACAGAGAGTCCCAGTATTGATTCTGTTCCAGTTGTGAGGGATTTTCCCGACGTATTTCCTACAGACCTGCAGAGTATGCCACCGTACAGGGATATAGATTTTGGTATTGACCTGGTGCCGGGCACTCACCCCATTTTTGTTCCATCATATCATATGGCACCAGTGGAGCTGAAGAAGTTAAAGAAGCAGCTTCAAGAACTCCTGGATAAGGGGTTCATTTGTCCTAGTATGTCACCATTGGGTGAGCCGGTTCTCTTTGTAAAGAAAAAGGATGGCACGATGAGAATGTGCATTGATTACAAGCAGTTGAACAAGGTAACAATTAAAAACAAATATCCTTTGCCTCGTATCGAGGATTAGTTCGACCAGCTCTAGGGAGCGAGAGTATTCTCTAAGATTGATCTCCGCTCAGGTTATCACCAGTTGAAAATCAGGGACTCGGATATTCTTAAGACAACTTTCAGGTCCCGATATGGTCATTATGAGTTCTTGGTGATGTCTTTCGGGCTAACAAATGCCCAAGTAGCGTTTATGCATTTCATGAACAATGTGTTTCGGTCGTATCACGACTCGTTTGTCATAATTTTCATTGATGATATTTTGGTATACTCGCGTAGCCAGGAGGAGCACACGGAGCATTTGAGAATGGTGTTGAAGAGATTGAGGGAGGAAAAGCTTTATGCAAAGTTCTCCAAATGTGAGTTCTGGCTCAGTTCAGTGGCTTTCTTGGGGCACGTGTTGTCCAACAAGTGTATTCAGGTGGACTCGAAGAAGATAGAGGCGGTTCAGAGTTGGCCCAGACCGTCCTGAGCTACAGAGATTCGTAGTTTTCTTGGCTTGGCGGGTTATTATCGCCGGTTTGTTCAGGGATTCTCGTCTATTGCATTGCCCTTGACCAAGTTGACTCAGAAGGGTGTCTCATTTCAGTGGTCTGATGAGTTTGAGGAGAGCTTCCAGAATCTTAAGACTACCTTGACCATAACTCTAGTGTTAGTATTGCCATCAGCTTCAGGTTCTTATATTGTATATTGTGATGCTTCGAGATTTGGTATTGGGTGTATCCTGATGCAGGAGGGTAGATTTATTGCTTATGCTTCTTGTCAATTGAAGCCTCATGAAAAGAACTACCCTATTCATGATTTGGAGTTGGCTGCCATTGTTCACGCGTTGAAGATCTAGAGACAATATTTATATGGTGTGTCTTGTGAGGTGTATACTGATCATCGTAACCTCCAGCACTTGTCCAAGCAAAAGTATCTCAATTTGAGGTAGCGGAGGTGGTTGGAGTGTACTTAAGGATTATGACATTACTATTTTGTATCACCCGGGGAAGGCCAATGTAGTGGCCAACGCTTTGAGCCGAAAGGCGGTGAGTATGGGGATTTTGGCCTATATTCTGGTTTGGGAGAGACCTCTTGCAGTTGATGTTCAGGCTTTGGCCAATTGGTTCGTGAGGTTGGATATTTCAGAGCCCGGTAGGGTATTGTCTAGTGTGATTTCTCGGTCTTCCCTATATGAGCGCATCAGAGAGCGCCAGTATGATGATCCACATTTTCTTGTCCTTAAGGATACAGTTCAGCATGATGATGCCAGATATGTGACTATTGGTGATGATGGGGTGTTGAGGATACAGGCCGGATTTGTGTGACTAACGTGGATGGGCTTTAGGAGTTGATTCTGGAGGAGGCCCAAAGCTCACGGTATTCCATTCATCGAGGAGATACGAAGATGTATCAGGATTTGAGACAACATTATTGGTGGAGAATAATGAAGAAAGACATTGTGGGATTTGTAGCTCGGTGTCTCAATTGTCAGCAGGTGAAATATGAGCATTAGAGACCGGGTGGCTTGCTTCAGTGGATGGATATTCCAGAGTGGAAGTGGGAGCAGATCACTATGGACTTTGTGGTTTGACTTCCACGGACTTTGAAGAAGTTCAACGCTATTTGGGTGATTGTGGATCGGCTGACAAAGTCTGCGCACTTCATTCCTATTTGTACTGCTTATTCCTCTAAGCGGTTAGCAGAGATATATATTTGGGAGAGTGTTCGGTTGCGTAGTGTCCCAGTTTCTATCATTTCAGATAGGGGCACTCAGTTTACTTCACAGTTTTGGATGTCAGTACAATGAGAGTTGGATACTCAGGTTGAGTTTAGCACAGCTTTTCACCCTCAGACAGACGAGCAGTTCGAGTGCACTATTCAGATGTTAGAGGATATGTTACGCGCTTGTGTTATTGATTTTGTAGGGCCATAGGATCAGTTCCTACCGCTTACGGAGTTTGCTTATAACAACAGTTACCAGTCGAGTATTCAGATGGCACCATATGAAGCTTTGTATGGAATGCGGTGTAGATCTCCAGTTGGTTGGTTCGGGCTGGGCAAGGCCAGGCTATTGGGTACAGATTTGGTGCAGGATGCTTTAGACAAGGCGAAGGTGATTCGGGAGAGGCTTCATACAGTGCAGTTGAGGAAAAAGAGTATGCTGACAGGAAGATTCGTGATGTGTTATACATGGTTGTGAGAAAGTTCTGTTGAAGGTTTCACCTAAGAACGGTGTTATGAGGTTTGGAAAGAAGTGCAAATTGAGCACACGGTTCAGTTGGAAGGTGATCTGACTTATGATGTGGAACCAGCAGCTATTTTGGAGCATCAAGTTCGGAAGTTGAGATCAAAAGATATAGCTTCAGTGAAAGTGCAGTGGAGAGGTCGGCCCGTGGAGGAGGCTACCTGGGAGACCGAGCAGGAGATGCGGAGCGGGTATCCTTACATATTTGAGGCTTCAGGTACGTTTCTTGACTCGTTCGAGGACGAACGTTTATTTAAGAGGGGAAGGATGTGATGACCCGACCGGTCGTCTCATGAGTTACCGCTCTGTTTTCCCCATTTCTACTTCTATTTGCTTTAATTATTGGCTTTATATGTGATCGGTTTGGTTGGCTCGGGTTTGAAAAGGTTTTGAGAAGATTGAGACACTTAGTCCCTTTTAAGAATTCTTAGGTTAGAAAAGTCAATTGGATGTTGACTTATGTGTTAGAGGGATCGGATGTGTGTTCCGATGGTTTGGATAGCTTCGGGAGATGATTTGGGACTTAGGAGTATGATCGGAATGTGTGTTGGAGGTGTGGAGTAGATTTAGGCTTCAATTGGCGAAATTGAGTTTTTGGCATTTTCCAGTTGATAGGTGAGATTTTGATATAGAGGTCGGAATGAAATTTTCGAAGTTGGAGTAGCTTTGTTATGTCATTTGAGATGTGTGCAAAATTTTAGTTTATTCGGACGTGGTTTGGTATACTTTTTGATCAAAAGCGGAATGCGGAAGAATTTAGAACGTTAGTCTTGAATTCGATGAGTTTTGGTAATTTTGATGTTGTTCGAGGTGTTTTGAAGATTGGTACAAGTTTGAATAAGGTTATGGGATATGTTTGTGCTTTTGGTTGAGGTCCCGGGGGCCTCGAGGTGGTTTCGGGTGGTTGACGGGGAGTTGAAAGCTTGATGCTGCTGCAGTATTTTTGCTGCTTCTGCTATTTCCGCACCTGCGGATAGGGGACCGCAGGTGCGAAAGATAGCCCGCATAAGCGGCCAAAGGTGCGTTTGTTAGGAAACAGTAGAAACGGCTAGGGGGACCGCATCTACAATGTCGCAGATGCGGGTGTGGAACCGTATTTGCGGATAATGGGAAACTTAAGTGATTTCCGCAGAAGCGGATCAAGAACCGCAAATGCGGAAGTGTCTGGACATGTCACGACCCTAGTTCGCCCTCCGTGAACATGTCGTGATGTCACTTAGTCCCTATAACTAGGCAAGCTTAACAATGCGGAAAACAACATAGCTTGCGGAATAATTAATTAAAACTGAACAACTAAAATAAAATTGTATATAAATGCCGCTCGGCATATACAACTCAACAATGCAGAAGTCTACAATATCATCCCAAAACCCGAAAACTTACGGGAACACAAGCTAACGGAAAGTAAATACATTGCTCTAACTCCAGAATGTCTAAAACGAACAGTACGAAAGGAAAAGCTAACTGCTAAAGCTAGACTAAGAAAGAGACTCTTGGTATGCGGACGCGGCAGATGCACATCGAAGTCTCTGCTTGATCTCTCCGCCTCGAGGATGATACGCCTGGGCAGAGCTACCTGGATCTGCATATGAAAAACATGCGCAGAAAGGGCATGAGTATACCATAGTGGTACTCAGTAAGTGCCAAGCCTAACCTCGGTTGGGTAGTGACGAGGAAGGTCAGGGCCCTACTAAGATAAAACAAAATAAATGATAGGATAAGGAAAACAGTAATAGATAAAGTCTACAGCGAGAATCGAAACAGGATAAATAAGGAATGCAGTAATAGAAAGCAGAAACAAGACAATACAAGGAAATGTTGCTCGCAACAGAAATGGTAACCGGGTATCTCTTAGTATCCCGAGGATCTCTTGGTACCCTTACCGTACACTCGAGGGATTTCATGGTATCCTCAATAGCAATTCGGGGATCTCTTGGTATCCCGAGGATCGCTTGGTATCCTCAATAGTAATTCGGGGATCTCTTGGTATCCCCAGGATCTCTTGGTATCCTCAATAGCAATTCGGGGATGTCTTGGTATCCCCAATAGTTATATGTATACATGTGTCAGGGATCTCTTGGTATCCCGCACTCTCAGTCCATAACATATCACCTACAGGGGATCTCCCGGGATGCCGTTCCGTAGTCCAAAATTTAAAACATACAATAACTGCTCAAACAACAAGAAAAATACTAAACTTGGAACAAGTAATAGTAAATTCTAGCCTAAGATGGTTCACGGAGTACAAACAAGACAGTTTAAGCAAATAGGCAAGTAAGTCAACTAACCATGCTTCTCTAAGCTAACACACGAAAAGCTTACAATTAGGATAAACAGATAAGCAAGAAAACTCAATTGAAATACTTCAAGTAAAACGGATTTTTCAACAATTAGCTCAAGTACGCGCTCGTCACCTCACGTACGAGGCATTCAAATATCAAATATCATGTCCTAAAGGGAAAGGTCCCCCACACAAGGTTAGCCACTTACTTCGAACCGGCTCCAAAATCAACTTGAAACCACACATTTGCCACGAGTATCCGACTCCAAATGGCCCAAATCTATTCAATTCAATTACATATTGTAAATAACATCTCAAGCAACTGATTATACTATTTAATTTAAAGATAAGACGCAAAATTTGATAAAATAACCAAAATGCCCCTCAGGACAACATCTCGGAATCGGATGAAATTAACATTTTTTGAACACTCGTACTCTCACGAGCCTAACCATGTAATAATCTCCCAAATCAGATGTAAAAAACCCGCTAAAACTCAGAATTTCGGCCTAAGAAGTTTCTTCCAATTTTCCCAATTTTGATCCTTAATTCGAATTTAAATGATGGATTTAACTATATATTGATGGAAAATAACTAGAAAGGATTAAAGAAACGTTACCCAATGATCTCCTCTTCAAAACCCACTCAGAATCGCCCTCTCCCGAGCTCCAATTTGATTTTCCAACTTTTGAAACTAAACTCTCGAATTTCATATTTCACTCCAGTGATTTCCGCTTCTGCGGTCAAGGGACCACACCTGCGGTCCCGCTTATGTGGACCATGTGCCGCTTCTGCGGCTTACCCTTAAGTGGCCAGATTCCGCTTCTGCCAACCAATAACCGCTCCTGCGGTTTCGCTTCTGCGGACCAATAACCGGTCATGCGGTTCCGCTTTTGCGGTTTTTGAAGGAACGACCCAAAGCTGCTTCTGCAACCCTTTAGCCGCTTCTGCGGCGCCGCACCTGTGGTTCCAAAGCCGCAGATGCGAAAATACCAGAAGCAGCAATGCTTCAGCTGCTGCAACACTTCTCTGATCTTCCCGTCAACCATCCAAAATCATCCCGAGTCCTTCGGGACCTCAACCAAAAGCACCAATAATACCTAATACCCTATTCAAACTTGTGCCAATCCTTAAACCACCTAAAACAATGCCGGGAACTCGATTAAATCAAGGATTTGAGCATAAGAACTTCAAATTCTATCAAAACATGCTTTCGATCAAAAACCTAACCAAACCTCGTCCAAATGACCTAAAATTTCACACACTCATCCCAAATGACATGACAGAGCTACTGCAACTTCTGGAATCCCATTCTAATCCTCGGATCAAAAACTCACTATCGGACCGGAAACTTCAAAAATTCAAACTTCAGCATTTCAAGCCTAAATTAGCTATGGACCTCAAAAATACATTCTGAACACTCTCCCAACCCCGAAATCACCTAATGTAGCTAACGAAACCATGTGATTTCCATTACGAGGCCTTCTTCACACTGTTCCGACTACGGATAACTTTTCAACACTTAAGCTCTCATTTAGGGACTAAGTGTCCCAAAACTCTCCGAAATCCAACACCGAACATCCCGGCAAACCAAAATATCAGAATTGAACTTTGGGGAAGTAGTTAGTAGGGGATCAGGGCATAAATTCTAAAATTGACCGGCCAGGTCGTTACATCCTCCCAAACTCGAACATTCGTTCGTCCTTGAACGAGCATAGAGAACATACCTGAAGTGGTGAAAATTTGAGGGTACCGGCTACGCATATCCCGCTCGGTCTCCCAAGTCGCCTCCTCGGCCGGCTGACCCAGCCACTGAACCTTTACTGAAGCAATGTTTTTCGACCTCAACTTTCTAATTTGCCTGTCCAATATAGCCACTGGTTCCTCAACATAGGATAGATCCTTGTCCAACCGGACTGAACTAAAATCCAACACGTGCGATGGGTCATCGTGATATCTTTGGAGCATCAAAACATGAAATATCGGATGAACCCTGGAAAAACTGGGAGGCAAGGCAAGCTCATAAGCAACCTCCCCAACTCACCTCAAAATCTCAAAAGGGCCAATGAACCTCGGACTCAACTTCCCTTTCTTCCCAAACCCCATGACGCCTTTCATTGGCGAAACTCGAACCAGGACCCGCTCACCAACCATATAGGAAACATCACGAACCTTCCTGTTTGCGCAGCTCTTATGTCTGGACTGGGATGTACAGATTCTATCCTGAATCATCTTAACCTTCTCTAATGCGTCCTGAACCAACTTTGTGCCCAATATCCTGGCCTCACCCGGCTCAAACCAGCCCACCGGAGATCTACACCTCCTACCATATAAAGCCTCATACGGCACCATCTGGATGCTGGATTGCTAACTGTTGTTGTAAGAAAACTCCGCCAATGGCAAGAACTGATCCCAAGATCCTCCAAACTCAATCACACATGCACGGATCATATCCTCAAGAATTTGAATGGTACACTTGGAGTGTCCGTCCTTCTGGGGGTGAAATGTTGTGCTCAACTCCACCGAGTACCTAGCTCCTGCTGCACGGCTCTCCTGAACCGCGATGTAAACTGACTACCTCTGTCTAAAATAATAGAAATTGGAATACCATGCAAACGGATTATCTGCCGGATATAAATCTCCGCCAATCGCTCCAATGAATATGTGGTACACACAGGAATGAAATGAGCGGACTTGGTCAGTTGATCAACAATAACCCAAATGGCATCAAACTTCTTCAAGGTCCGTGGGAGTCCAGATACAAAGTCTATGGTGATGTTCTCCCATTTCCACTCCGGGATCTCTATCTGCTGAAGCAACCCACCCGGTCTCTGGTGCTCATACTTCACCTATTGACAGTTGAGGCATCTAGCTACATATCCAACTATATCCTTCTTCATCCGCCTCCACCAATAGTGCTGCCTCAAGTCCTGATACATCTTCGCGGCACCTGGATGGATGGAATACCGCGAACTATGGGCCTCTGCTAAAATCAACTCTCGAAGCGCATCAACATTGGGCACACAAATTCGACCCAACATCCTCAATACCCCGTCATCTCCAATGGTCACATCTCTGGTATCACCATGCTGAACCTTGTCCTTAAGGACAAGCAAATGAGGGTCATCATACTGCCGCTCCCTGATACAATAAAATAAAGAAGATCGGGAAACCACACAAGCTAGAACCCGACTGGGCTCCGAAAGATCCAATCTCACAAAGTGGCTGGCTAAGGCCTGAACATCCATTGCCAAAGTCCTCTCTGAAGCTGGTAAATATGCCAAACTCCCCAAACTCTACTCCCGGTGAATCAAGGCATCAACCACCACATTGGCCTTGCCCGGGTGATACAAAATAGTAATATCATAATCCTTCAGCAACTCTAACCACCTCCTATGATGCATATTTAGATCCTTTTGCTTGAACAAGTGCTGCAAACTCCGATGGTCAGAATAGATCTCACAAGGCACACCGTAAAAATAGTGACACCAGATCCTCAAGGCATGAACAATAGCAGCTAGCCCAAGGTCGTGGACAGGGTAATTCTTCTCATGTATCCTCAACTGTCTGGATGCGTAGGCAATCAAATTACTGTCTTGCATCAACACCGCTCCAAGGCCAACTCTCAAGGCATCACAATAGATAGTATAAGACCCTGAATCGGTAGGTAATATCAAAATTAGGGCTGTAGTAAAAGTTGGCTTGAGCTTCTGAAAGCTCGCCTGACACTCCTCTGTCCACTGAAATGGGGCAACCTTCTGGGTCAATCTAGTCATAGGGGCCACAATCGATGAAAATCCCTCCATAAAACGACGGTAGTAACCCACCAAGCCAAGGAAAATGCAAATCTATATAGTTGAGGAGGCCTAGGCCAACTCTGCACTACCTCCACCTTCTTCGGATCCACCCGAATTCCCTCACTCGATACCACGTGGCCTAAGAATGCCACCGAACTCAACCAAAACTCACATTTCGAGAAGTTTGCATATAACTTCTTCTCTCTCAGGGTCTGAAGCAGTCTCCTCAGGTGCTGCTCATGATCTTCCTGACTCCGGGAGTATACAAGAATATCATCTATGAAAACAATGATGAACGGGTCAAGATATGGCCTGAACACACTGTGCATCAAATGCATGAAAGTTGTTGGGGCATTGGTCAGCCCAAATGACATAACAAGGAACTCGTAATGGCCATACCGAGTCCTAAAGGCAGTCTTCAGGATATCTGTCTCCCGAATCTTCAACTGATGGTAACCTGAGCGCAAGTCAATCTTGGAAAACATATGTGCGCCCTGAAGCTGGTCAAACAGATCCTCAATACGAGGCAAAGGATAATGGTTCTTCACTGTAGCCTTGTTCAGCTGGCGATAATCGATACACATACGCATAGAACCATCCTTTTTTTTCACAAACAAGATTGGAGCACCCCAAGGTGAAATGCTGGGGCGAATAAAGCCTTTATCAAGAAATTCCTGTAATTTATCCTTCAACTCCTTCAACTTAAGATGAGCCATACGGTATAGAGGAATATAAATGGGCTGCATTCCCAACAACAGATCAATGCCAAAATCAATGTCTCTATCGGGTGGCTTACCCGGAAGATCAGCTGGAAACACATCGGGATAATCCCGTACCACTGGGACTGAATCTACAAAAGGGGTATCAACACTGACACCTCTCACATAAGCTAAATACGCGGCACACCCCTTCTCAACCATACGCTGAGCTTTAAGGAAAGATATAACTCTACTGGGAGTGTGATCTAAAGTACCACTCCACTCAACATGCGGAATACCTGGCATAGCCAGCGTCACGGTCTTAGCGTGACAATCAAGGATAGCAAAATGGGGTGACAACCAGTCCATGCCCAAGATAATATCAAAGTCAACCATACCGAGTAACAATAGATTTGCTCTGGTCTCAAAACCACTAATAGTAACTAGACATAACCGATAAACGCGATCCACAACAATAGAATCCATCACAGGAGTAGAAGCATAAACAGGGGAACTCAAAGAATCCCGAGGCACACATAAATGTGGAGCAAAGTAAGAAGACACATAAGAGTAAGTAGAGCCCGGATCGAATAGAACCGATGCCTCTTTGTGACAAACCAGTATAATACCTGTACTGACGGAGTCAGAGGCAACAGCCTCAGTACGAGCAGGAATAGCATAATATCTGGCTTGGCCCCTCTCCCGAGGCCGACCTCTACCTCCCCAACCTCTACCCCTTGTCGGCTGGGTTGATGGGGTAGCAGCTGGAACTGTGATCATGGACTGAGAACTTTGAGGAGTATGCTTTGGCTAAAAAGTCTGTGGGGGTGCACTCCTCCTAAGTCTAGGGTAATCCCTCACCACATGGCGGGTGTCACCACACTCTAAACAAGCTCTAGGGGGCGCGGTGGCTGTGACTGGCTCGGGCGAGGTCTGCTGGACTGACCTCTGAAAGCACCCCGCGCAGGAGGCGCGCTAGAAACTGGAGGTGCATAGTAAGGCTCCTGAGGTATAGGCGGAGCTAGAGCACTGCTGGCTGCTGGAAGAGCTGAATGAACAGAACGACCCACATAACCCCTACCATAACGACCTGTTGCTGGGGTACGGGCACTAGAGTAGTGAGCCGACTCTCGAGACCTCTTGGCCTCCCTCTCCACTCGCTCCCTGGCGAGCATACCCTCGATCCTCCTAGAAATGCTCACTACCTGCTGATAAGGGATGTCCATCTCCAACTCTCGAGCCATACTAGATCTGATGGGTGGGGAAAGACCCTCAATGAACCTGCAAACTCTCTCATGGACTGTAGCAACCAATACCGGTGCATCCTAGCCAACCTAGTATAGCGGATAGCATACTCCAAAACGGTTATACACCGTGGCGCAATTGCTCAAACTCTGCGCGCCATGCATCCCTGAGACTCCTGGGGACAAACTCTCTCACGACCCTAGTTCGCCCTCCGTGAACATGTCGTGATGGCACCTAGTCCCAATAACTAAGTAAGCCCTACAACGCGGAAAACAACATAGCTTGCGAAATAATTAATTAAAACAGAACAACTAAAAGAAAACTGTATATAAATGCTGCTCGGCATATACAAATCAACAATGCAGAAGTCTACAATATCACCCCAAAACCCGAAAACTCACGAGAACACAGGCTAACGGAAAGTAAATACATTGCTTTAACTCCAGAATGTCTAAAACGAACAGTACAAAAGGAAAAGTTAATTGCTAAAGCTAGAATAAGAAAGAGACTACTCGTCTGCGGATGCGGCAGATGTACCTCAAAGTATCTTCTAGATCTCTCCACCTCGAGGATGATACGCCTGGGCAGAGCTACCTAGATCTGCATATGAAAAACATGCGCAGAAAGGGCATGAGTACACCACAGTGGTACTCAATAAGTGCCAAGCCTATCCTCGGTTGGGTAGTGACAAGGAAGGTCAGGGCCCTACTGATATAAAATAAAATAAATGATAGGATAAGGAAAAAAGTAATAGATAAAGTCTACAACGTGAATCTAAACAGGATAAATAAGGAATGCAATAATAGAAAGCAGTAACCACACGAATTCTCACACCACATAGTTCATACACCAAACCAGCAATAACTCAATAATGCAACACAAATAAAAGGAACGCAAGGTAGAAGAATTATCTAACAAGTATAACATGTGCAACAACAAAAGTATAGTTTTCATCAAATCGTCCCACAGAGGGAAAACAGAACACCAAATAAACATAAGGAAAGGGTATCCCACATAACATCTATTGCGGCTACCGCGCCCTATTTTTCCTTGCGGAGTCCAGGTTTCGACATTTATTGGAACAACTTGTTTCCTTTCGGGAATTGGGTATTTGAATTTGAAGATTCGCCACCTAACGGATTAAGGTGCGTTAGGGCACCTATATCAAGCAACTCATAAACTGGTTTGTATTACCAGAGATTTGGGTAAGGGCTCGAAATAACGTTTAGGGGAAGGTGTTAGGCACCCCTCATAGTCCATAATGGTGGGTCCCGACCAAACTCAAATTACGTGAATTAATGTTATAAATAGATAAAGCAAATTAGACAAATTGGTATTACATTTAAAATAAGGGGTAAAAGGGGTCCTAGGTTTTTTAGCCTACAGGATCACATCTGTACAATACCCTGTAAGCCTTCCTCAACTAGAGGGGTTACACGTGGAACTAGCGCATATGTCATCATATCTTTTACTACCCATTTACCCCCCCCCCCCAGTGGTTATATAAGTGCTTTTAATTGAACGAACTCTATGCGTGAATTACTCGTCCCTTCCCTGTGGCCTTGAAGGTATTTAGGACCTCTAATTTAGGCAGTTCTAGACTTTCCTAAGGTACTTAAAGGAGAAGAATCTAGGCTACAATAAAAATAATTAGGAGTATCAAGTAAAGAATAATTAAAGGGTCTCACGTTTACCTCCGCAAATAAGAAGACAACAACACGTCTCAAACAACAAGATTTCAGACACTTCCAAAGGTCATAGAGCAGGATTTCTAGGTGAGCAAATAGAATGTATGCATCATTGTGTTAAAGCAATGTGATAGAGACCTAATCAGTTTGCCTACAGATTTTTAAGACCTGTTGAATTTGGGCAGTTCAAAAATAGCAAAAAAGCATAGTTTAATAGTTTGCAGGATTTTAGTCAACCTACAGGTTTGCGTAGGTGTGTAATAGTGATGTCCTATAAGCATGGTATCTAATCCTTAATCTGGAGAACAATAAACCAATAAACAATTTTAAGCAGGAGGTTTGGGTCCTATAGGCATGTTGTCTAGTCGTAAAGACTGTTTTTAGACTTGTAGAATGGTAGCAAATACATAAATTGATTTAGGATCCAATAGGCATGGAATCTTAATGCAACAATTAGTTTCAAAACCTTATTGACATGAAAAACTAACCTAAACTTTGTCGGCATACAGAGATTGAAATACATGGCCCGATTTCCCATTATATATATATATATATATATATATATATATATATATATATATATANTAAGGATTAAACTAACCTAAACTAACCTCCCATTTTACTAATAATCCCCAATATCTACTTACAAGGATTATTACATACCATAGAACAAATGAATTACAAAATAAATCAAGCTATGCTATAGGGAGCCTGGATAGGCCCAAAGCAAAACCGGGGAAACCAAGCCTTCAAATAGTCCCAAGTACCATATCTCATAGTGCAAGAGAGGGTATCCTGATAGGTCAAAGTTCCCAGGGGCCTTAGGGACCCCGGGCACTGCTCATACCAAGGTCCTATTTAAAGATCAACAGCTTGTGCAGTGTGGAATAGCCAACCCCAGTGTGTCAAAGTTCAGAGAAGTCTCATGGACTCCAAGGAAATGCTCACACTGGAGGGGCAGGAATCTAGGTATTCTATGAATTGGAATGAGAATGCTTTACAAGAGATAGTTTTGAGAAAATAGTTTTAGACTCCCAGGATATAAGGAGCGAACAGGGTTATTAAATTCTTGGGACTTATGCAAAGGGTCCAGCAAACAAAAAACATTCAGAAAAAGGATCACTTGGTTTAGCTGTTATTAGGTGAGTAAACACAAAAACATGGCATGCTGGGATTAATCAAACAATCACATACAAAAGGGGTAGCTGCGATTGGGAGCAATATCGGTCAGGAGTCTGTGAGAGGTGAGCCTTTATAACAGGACGGAAGGAACATGCCTGTAGGGGAAGTAGACAAACATAGATCTAATTTAGATATGAGCAGGCATGCAGACCTGCTGAAAGCAGAAGCACATAAGTCTAATTAAAACAGAAGTAAACAGGCTGAAAGCAAGACACATATAGGTTTAATCAAACAGAAGTAGGCATGTTATTGTAGTAAACATATGAATTGGACAGAAGTATACATATTATTAAACACATAGATTGAATAGAAGTAGACATGTAGTAAGCACATAGATTGAACAGAAGTAGACATGTTAGTAAACACATTGATTGAAGAGAAGTAGACATGCTAACTACAGGGGAACACCTAAGTTTAATTGAATAGTAGGAAATAAATAGTCTAATTGCATTGCCATAAACATAGTAAACATAGAGCATATAGATCTAAAAATAGTCATACTGATAACAGGAAACACATCGTTTAATTGAATAGCAGTAGCGGAGGCATACTAGTTAAAAATTTGCAGTAGGAGAGTGAAGTAAATAGGATCCAAGATCTAGTCTTGGCTTCCAGATCAATAGATAGTGCAATAGACAAGTAGCAGTAGGTTGCAATAGAGAGAGAGCAAGAACTTTTTAAGTAAAGGTCTGTGTGTGTGTGTGTGTTTAAAACAAAGTCCTGTACTTATAGGAGTCGAGTAGTGTAAAGTAAATAAGGCTAGTGTGACGACCCGGCACGTCGTCACGTGAGTTACCGCCCTGTTTCCCCCATCTTATATTTCTCTGTGCTTCATTATCAGTATTTAATGTGATCGAGTTGATTAGGATTGGTTTTGTTAGGAAATGAGCATTTAGTCTCTTTAATGAAGGCTTATTTAGGAAAAGTCAATCGAATATTGACTATTGGGTTGAAGGGCTCGGATGTGATTTCTGGTGATTCGGTTAGCTTCGGGGGTTGATTTGTGACTTAGGAGTGTGATCGGAATTGATTTTGGAGGCCCAGTGTAGAATTAGGCTTGAATTGGCGAAGTTAGTATTTTGGCGAATTTCGGTTGATAGGTGAGATTTTGATCTGAGGGTCGGAATGGAATTATGAGAGTTGCTGTAGCTTCATTAGGTTATTTTGGATGTGTGTACAAAATTTCAGGTCATTCGGAGGTGTTTTGGTCGTGTTTTTGATCAAATGCGTAATTCGGAAGTTTTTAGAAAACTTACCCTTCAATTCGACGTGATTTGATGGTTTTAGTGTTGTTAGATGTGTTTTGATGATTGGAACAAGTTTGAATGATGTTTTAGGATGTTTTGTTGCTTTTGGTTGAGATCCCGGGGGCCTCGGGGTGATTTCGGATGGTCAATCGGACCAATTTTGGCCTTTGAGGATTGTAGGTTTTTCTAGCTATGTGTTGCAGAGAATTAACCCTTCGCGTTCGCGTAAGGGTCACACGTTCGCGAAGAAGGATCTTGGGAGGCAGGTGAATTACTCTTCGCGTTCGCGATATGTGGGTCCGCGTTCGCGGAGGGATAGCTGAGTGTGCATCGCGTTCGTGAGGCAGTAGCCGCGAACGCATATAAGGAATTGAGCCTCAGGGGTTTTTTGCCTTCGTGTTCGCATATATGCAGTCGCATTCGCATAGGTGCCTTTGAGGAAGCTTTGCGTTCGCGTGGTGTGGGCCGCGTCCGCGAAGGGCATTTTTTGTAGAGGAAAAGGTCACTTGGGTAGAATAGTTTTAATAACATTTCATCCGCGAACAAAGTCTTATTTCCACCATTTTTGAGCAACCTTGAGAGCTATTGGACGGAAATTGAAGGGGATTTTGACTAGGTGTGATTGGAGGTGAGTTCTATGACCTAAATACATGATTTAATGGTAGAATAAACATAGAGATTTGTGGAAATTCATCAAAAGAAGGTAAAGCTAGGGTTTGGACATTTTGTATTTCAAGTGGAATTTGAGGGGTCAAATGAACTCCGATTTTGGTAATTTTGATACGTATAGACTCGTGGCGAGATAAGGAATCCGGTAATGTTAATTTTCTAATTTTTCGAGAAGTGGGTTCGGGGCTCGGGTTTTGCAAATTTCATGATTTTTGATATTTTTTGAGTCTTTTCGATTGGGTTATATTCCCTTGGCCTATTGTAATGTATTCATTGTGGTTTTGATCAAATTCGACGATCGAGGAGGTTGATTTGCGAGGCAAGGGTATAGCGAGCTAGGACTTTGGCCGGCTTGAGGTGAGTAATGGTTATAAATGATGTTCTTAGGGTTTGAAACCCCGGATTTGCACAACGTAGTGCTATGTTGAGGTAAGACACATGCTGCATGATGAGCGTGGGGTCCATTACTGTTGGGGATTCGTACTTGGTCCATCCCGGTTGATGATTCTACTGTATTTTGACTGAGCCTTAATTAACATCATTGTATTCTGGGCTAGTTGCCATGTTTGGGGCCTTTTGCCTACCTGTAGAACCCTTAGGGGAAATTGTACATGATTGACCTCACTTAACTTGTTAAAATCGTACCCTCGGTCATTTTCTTAAATGTTAATATAATATGAACCGGCTTTAGAAATTGACAAATCAAAATGAGAATAATTTGTGGGCTGGAAATCCCTATCTTATCTTAGTATGCCTCAAGGGGCTAAGTTTATATTGACTGAGAGGGGTTAGGAACCCCATAGTGAGGGTATTTGATATATTATGGATCGGGTTGCACGCCGCAGAAGTATATATATATATATGGATCGGGCTGTACGCCGTAGCAGTATATTATACGGATCGGACTGCACGCCGCAGCAGTATAATTATACAAATCGGACTGCACGCCGCAGTAGTATAGCGCTTGGGCTGTAGGAGCCCCTTCGGAGTCTGCACACCCCTAGTGAGCGCAGTCGACTATTATTATTGGATCGGGCTGCACACCGCAGCAGTATGTATATGTATATATATATATATATATATATATATATATATATATATATATATATANTATGGATCGGGCTGCACGCCGCAGCAGTATGCTATAGGGATCGGGCTGCACGCCGCGGCGGCATAATTATGATTTCGGTTATTGTTAGGAATAAATGAGTTGAGAACTGGCTTAAAGGATTTTTATCTGACTTCTTCATTTAGTTGTTGTTTGAATGTTCTTACTTCTTTGATATAGAACTGCTTAGTGCCTTTTACGAGATTTATTTCTGTCAGTCATTATTTATTGCTATTACTCACTGAGGCGGAGTACTCACATTACTCCCTGCACCATGTGTGCAGATACAGTTATTCCGGAGGCGTAGATTAAGCTATTGCTGCTATTCAAATCTCACATGAGTCATCGAGGTAGCTGCATGGCGTCCGCAGACCCGATTTCTCCCTCTATCCTCTTTACTTTCAGCATTTTAGACTATTTTTTATTTAGGCTGTTCCTCAGACTTGTATTAGAGGCTCTTGACTCGTGACACTAGATCGGTGGGATTTGTAGAGATATTTCTTGAAATCTGCGCATTTTATCTACTGTTACAGAATTATAATCATGTTAGTATTCAAACCCTGTTAATTGGTAATGAACTATGTATGAGGGATTGAGAGTGTTGAATTGGTCGGGCTTGCCTAGCATTGGGTTGGGCACTATCACGAACGGGGTTTGGGGTCGTGACAATTTGGTATCAGAGCCTAGGTTACTAGGTCTCACGAGTCATGAGCCGGTTTAGTAGAGTCTCGCGGAGCGGTACAGGGACACCTGTATTTCTCCTCGAGAGGCTGCAGAACTTGTTAGGAAAACTTCACATTCTTGAAACTCTGTCGTGCGAACTTGTTGAACCGAGTACTAAACTTCTCTTTGTTCTATTCTCTCACAGATGGTGAGGACACGAGCCACCGGACGTGACGGACGACCACCAGTACCACCTACTGAGGCTACTAAAGGCCGTGGACGTAGTTGTGGTCGTGGTAGAGGCAGAGCAGCAGGGGCAGAACCTGTGGATACTCTAGTTGCCTCAGCTCAGGACCAAGCTCCAGCAGCACCAGTTCAGGCACCAGTTGTGCCCATTGTGATTCTGGGTCTCCTGGAGACACTGGCCCAGATATTGACAATTTGTACGGGCCTGGGTCAGGTGGTTTCAGCCACCACAGCAGCAGCAGCAGCTGCTTTACAGGCCGGGGGAGGCAATCAGACCCCCGCTACCCGCACACCTGAGCAGGTAGTGTAGGGATTACAAACTCCAGAGGCATATCCAGCTCAGCCAGTGGTACCAGTTTAGGAGTACAGGGTTCCTGTTATGCCCGAGGATGAGCAGCGTCGCCTCGAGAGGTTTGGTAGACTCCAGCCTCCGACATTTAGTGGAGCTGAGGGTGCGAATGCCCAGGTTTTTCTCGATAGATGTCAGCTGATGCTCCACACAGTGGGGATTCTTGAGTCCAGCGGTGTGGCTTTTACTACTTTTCAGTTCACTGGAGCTGCCTTCACTTGGTGGGAGGCATATGGCGGGAGTTCTCCACTCTCTTTTTGGAGAAGTATGTACCGTAGTCCCGCAGAGAGGAACTGTGCAGACAGTTTGAAGGGCTACGACAGGAAGATATGACAGTGACACAGTATGAGATGAGATTTTCTGAGTTGTCTCGGCAAGTAGTTTGGTTGGTTCCGACGAACCATGAGCGTATCCGGAGGTTTGTTGATGGCCTCCACTACCCTCTTTGTATTCTTATAACTAGAGAGAGAGTGTTGGGTGCTTCATTTGAGGAGGTGGTGGATATAGCTCGAGATATTGAGTCAGTTCGCCGCCAGGATTGAGATGAGAGGGAGGCCAAGAGGCTCGAGGTTCTGGTAGTTATAGTGGTGCTCCTTCGAGGGGCCAGTTCCAGCAGGGTCGGGGTCGCTCTTTCAGGCCCGCTCAGTCAGCTCGACCCGAGTATCGAGGAGGATCTTCTGGTCATGGTTATTAGGGTTCTCAGCAGAATCAACTATCTCTCAGCGCTCTTCCAGCACAGAGTTCATCTCGTGCTCCGTCTGCTCAGGGTTTTTCCAGGCTGAGTGCATCAACTACTCACTCTGGCACTAGGGGTTCCCTTTAGTCCAAGTTCCCAGCAACTGGGAGTTGCTATGAGTGTGGAGAGTTTGGGCATATGCAAAGGGAGTGTCCTCGTCGCGCTACTAGCTCATCTCAGCAGAGGGGTCAACGCTCATCTTCTGGTCCAGTTTCTTCAGTACCCGCCCCGCCAGCTACGGCTGAGGGACAGGCAGCCAGGGGTCGCCCCAAAGGTGTAGGTCAATCGGGCGGTGGTCAGGCTCGCTTTTATGCTCTTCAGGGCAGGACAGATGTTATTGCTTTGGATGCTGCTATCACAGGTATTATTTTAGTCTGCCACAGGGATGCCTCAATCTTATTTGATGCCGGTTCCACCTATTCCTATGTGTCTTCATATTTTGCTCATCATTTGGGTACGACCCGAAGGTGTCTTGCTTTACCTGTTCATGTATCTACCCTAGTGGGGGACACTATTGTTGTAGACCATGTATATCGGTCGTGTTTGGTGACTATTGGGGGTCTGGAGTCCCGAGTTTATTTACTGCTATTGAGCATGGTGGATTTCGATGTTATTTTGGGCATGGACTGTCTATCTCCGTGTCACGCTAAGACAGTCACTTTGGCTATACCGGGTGTTTCGAGGATCGAGTGGCGTGGCTTGACTAACTATGTTCCTAGCAGGGTGATTTCATTCCTAAAGGCCCAGCGTATGGTTAGGAAAGGTTGCCTTTCATATTTGGCATTTGTGATGGATGTTGGAGCCGAGACTCCTAGCATTGATTCTGTCCTAGTTGTGAGGGAGTTTCTCGATATTTTTCTTGCTGACCTGTCGGGCATGCCGTCGGACAGGGACATTGATTTTGGTATTGACCTGGTTCCGAGCACTTAGCCCATTTCCATTCCTCCGTATCGTATGGCACCAGTGGAGTTGAAAGAATTGAAGGATCAGCTTCAGGAACTCCTAGATAAGGGGTTCATTAGGCCTAGTGTGTCACTGTGGGGCACACCAGTTCTATTTGTGAAGAAGAAGGATGTCACCATGAGAATATGCATTGACTACAAGCAATTGAACAAAGTAACAGTGAATAACAAGTACACATTGCCTCGTATTGATGATTCATTTGACCAGCTTCAGGGGCGAGGGTATTCTCCAAGATTGATCTCCATTCAGGATACCATCAGTTGAAAATTAGGGATTCATATATTATGAAGATTGCTTTTAGGACTAGATATGGGCACTATGAGTTTCTTGTTATGTCTTTTGGGCTAACTAATGCCCCAACAGCGTTCATGCATTTGATGAACAGTGCGTTTCGGTCGTATCTGGATTCATTCGTGATTGTTTTTATTGATGATATTCTGGTGTACTCGCGTAGCCAGGAGGAGCACGCACAACGTTTGTGAGTTGTATTATAGAGATTGAGGGGGGAGAAGCTTTATGCAAAGTTCTCTAAGTGCGATTTTTGGCTAAGCTCTGTAGCTTTCTTGGGGCACGTGGTGTCCAGCGAGGGTATGCAGGTCGACCCGAAGAAGATAGAGGCAGTGCAGAGTTGGCCTAGCCCGACCTCAGCCACAGAGATTCGTAGTTTCCTTGGGTTGGCAGGTTATTATCACTGGTTTGTTTATGGATTTTCCTCTATTGCATCGCCCTTGACCAAGTTAACTCAGAAGGGTGCTCCATTTGTATGGTCAGACGAGTGCGAAGAGAGCTTTCAAAATCTCAAGAGAGCTTTGACCACGGCTCCAGTATTGGTTTTGCCCTCAGCTGCATGTTCTTTTACTGTGTATTGTGATGCTTCGAGAGTTGGGATTGGATGTGTATTGATGCAGGAGGGTAGAGTTATTGCTTATGCTTCTCATTAGTTCAAGCCCCAATGAGAAGAACTACCCTGTACATGATTTGGAGTTGGATGCTATAGTTCATGCTTTGAAGATTTGGAGGCACTACTTGTATGGCGTATCTTGCGAGGTATTCACCGATCATCGCAGTCTTCAACATCTATTCAAGAAAAAATATCTTAATTTGAGGCAGCGGAGGTGGCTAGAGTTACTCAAGGATTATGATATTACCATTCTGTATCACCCGGGGAAGGCCAATGTAGTGGCCGATGCTTTGAGTCGAAAGGTGGTTAGTATGGGGAGTTTGGCGTACATTCCAATTGGCGAGAGGCCCTTTGCAGTTGATGTCCAGGCTTTGGCTAATCGGATGGTGAGATTAGATATTTCGGATCCTAGTCGGGTGTTGGCTTGTGTGGTTTCTCGATCTTCCTTATATGATCGCATCAGAGAGCGCCAGTATGATGATCCAAATTTGCTTGTCCTTAAGGACAGGGTTCAACATGATGATTCAAGGGATGTGACCATTGATGATGATGGCATGTTGAGGATGCAGGGCCGGATTTGTGTGCCCAATGTGGATGTGCTTCGGAAGTTGATATTGGAGAAGGCCCACAGCTCGCGGTATTCCATCCATATGGGTGCCGCGAAGATGTATTAGGATTTGAGGCAGCACTATTGGTGGAGGAGGATGAAGAAGGATATAGTAGGGTTTATAGCTCGGTCTCTCAACTGTCAGCAGGTAAAGTACGAGTATCAGAGGCCGGGCGGTGTACTCGAGTGGATGATTATTCCCGAGTGGAAGTGGGAAAGGATTACTACGGATTTTGTGAGTGGTCTCCCTCGGATTTTGAAGAAGTTCGATTCGATTTGGGTGATTCTGGATCGGCTGACCAAGTCCGCGCACTTCATTCTAGTATGTACTACCTATTCTTCGGAGTGGCTGGCAGGGATCTTTATCTGGGAGATTGTCCGATTGCATGGGGTTCCAGTGTCTATTATCTCAGATAGGGGTACTCAGTTCACTTCTCAGTTTTGGAGGACATTTCAGCGAAAGTTGGGTACACAGGTGGAGTTGAGCACAGCATTTCATCCTCAAAAAGACAGGCAGTCCGAGCGTACTATTTAGACATTGGAGGACATGTTGCATGCCTGTGTTATTGATTTTGGAGGTTCTTGGGATGAGTTTTTGCTGCTTTCTGAGTTTGCCTACAACAACAGTTATCAGTCGAGCATTCAGATGGCTCTGTATGAGGCGTTGTATGGGAGGCGATGTAGATCTCTGGTTGGATGGTTCGAGCCCGGCGAGGATAGGTTATTGGGGACAGAGATGGTTCAGGATGACTTAGAGAAGGTGAAGCTGATTCAGGAGAGGCTTCGTATAGCTCAATCATGTTAGAAGAGTTATGCGGACCGGAAGGTTCGAGATGTGTCGTTCATGGTGCGTGAGAAGGTCTTGCTGAAGGTTTCGCCCATGAAGGGTGTCATCTGGTTTGGGAAGAAAGGGAAGCTGAGTCCGTGGTTTATTGGACCTTTCGAGGTACTTAGGAGGATTGGGGAGGTGGCTTATGAGCTTTCCTTGCCACGCAGCTTGTCGGGCGTGCATCCGGTATTTCATATATCTATGCTCCGGAAGTATGGACCTGTCTCATGTATTGGACTTCAGCACTGTTCATTTGGATGATGATTTGACCTATGATATGGAGCCAGTGGCTATTTTGGGTCGTCGGGTTCAAAAGTTAAGATCAAAGGATATAGCTTCGGTGAAAGTCCAGTGGAGAGGTCGGCCCGTGGATGTGGCTACTTGGGAGATCGAGCGGGAGATGCGGAGCAGATATCCTCACATTTTTGTGGCTTCAGGTATGTTTCTTGATCGGCTCGAGGACAAGCGTTTGTTTTAGTTGGGGAGGATGTGACGAACGGGCCCATCGTCACGTGAGTTACCGCCCGGTTTCCCCCATATTATGTTTGTCTGTGCTTCATTATCAGTATTTGATGTGATCTAGTTGATTTGGATTGGTTTTGGTAGGAAATGAGACACTTAGTCTCTTTAAGGAAGGCTTGTTTTGGAAAAGTCAACCGGATGTTGACTATTGGGTTAGAGGACTCGGATGCGATTTATGGTGATTCGGTTAGCTTCGGGGGTTGATTTGTGACTTAGGAGTGTGATCGATATTGATTTTGGAGGTTCGGTGTAGAATTAGGCTTGAATTGGCGAAGTTAGTATTTTGGCGAATTCCGGTTGATGGGTGAGATTTTGATCCGAGGGTCGGCATGGAATTCCGAGAGTTGCTGTAGCTTCTTTAGGTGATTTCGGATGTGTGTGCAAAATTGCAGGTCATTCGGAGGTGTTTTGGTCGGGTTTTTGGTCTAATGCATAATTCGGAAGTTTTTAGAAAACTGAGGCTTCAATTCGATGTGATTTGATGGTTTTAGCGTTGTTACATGTGTTTTGATGATTGGAACAAGTTTGAATGATGTTTTAGGATGTGTTGGTGCTTTTGGTTGAGGTCCTGGGGGCCTTGGGGTGATTTCGGATGGTCAATCGGATCAATTTTGGCCTTTGAGGATTGCAGGTTTTTCCAACTATGTGTTGCAGAGAATTAGCCCTTCGCATTCGCGTAAGGGTCACACGTTCGCGACGAAGGATCTTGGGAGGCAGGTGAATTACTCTTCGCATTCGCGATATGTGGGTTCGCGTTCACGGAGGGGTAGCTGAGTGTGCATCGCGTTCGCGAGGCAGTAGCCGCGAACGCGTATAAGGAATTGAGGCTCAGGGGTTTTTTGACTTCGCATTCGCGTAGGTGCCTTTGAGGAAGCTTCGCGTTTGCATGGTGTGGGCCGCGTCCGCGAAGGGCATTTTTGGTAGATGGAAATTTGTGCTTCTCGAACGCGAGATAGCCCTTGCGTTCGCATAGAGGAAAAGGTCACCTGGGCAGAATGGTTTTAATAAAATTTCATCCCCGAACCAAGTGTTATTTCCACCATTTTTGAACAACCTTGAGAGCTATTGGACGGAAATTGAAGGGGATTTCAACTGGGTGTGATTGGAGGTGAGTTCTATGACCTAAATACATGATTTAATGGTAGAATAAACATAGAAATTTGTGGAAATTCATTAAAAGAGGGTAAAGCTAGGGTTTGGAAATTTGGTATTTCAAAGTGGAATTTGAGGGGTCAAATGGACTCCGATTTTGGTAATTTTAATATGTATAAGACTCGTGGCAAGATAAGGAATCCGGTGATCGTAATTTTTTGATTTTTTAGAAGTGGGCCCGGGGCTCGGTTTTTGCAAATTTTGTGATTTTCGATATTTTTCGAGTCTTTTCGATTGGGTTATATTTCCTTGGCCTATTGTAACGTATTCATTGTGGTTTTGATAAGATTCGACACTCGAGGCGGTTGATTTGCGAGGCAAGGGTATAGCGATCTAGGACTTTGGCCGGCTTGAGGTGAGTAATGGTTATAAATGATGTTTTGAGGGTTTGAAACCCCGGATTTGCACAACGTAGTGCTATGTTGAGGTGAGACACACGCTTCATGATGAGCGTGGGGTCCACTACTGTTGGGGATTCGGACTTGGTCCATCCCGGTTGATGATTCTACTATATTTTGACTAAGCCTTAACTAACATCATTGTATTCTAGGCTAGTTGCCATGTTTGGGGCCTTGTGCCAACCTGTAGAACCCTTAGGGGCAATTGTACATGATTGAACTCATTTAACTTGTTAAAATCGTACCCTCATTCATGTTCTTAAATGTTAATATAATATGAACCGACTTTAGAAATTGACGAATCAAAATGAGAATAATTTATGGGCTGGGAATCCCTATCTTATCTTAGTATGCCTCAAGAGGCTAAGTTTATATTGACTAGGAGGGGTTGGGAACCCCATAGTGAGGGTATTTGATATGTTATGGATCAGGCTGCACGCCGCAACAGTATATATGTATATATATAGTGCTACAGCGTGGAGCCCGATCCATAATTTATGGGCTGGGAATCCCTATCTTATCTTAGTATGCCTCAAGAGGCTAAGTTTATATTGACTAGGAGGGGTTGGGAACCCCATAGTGAGGGTATTTGATATGTTATGGATCAGGCTGCACGCCGCAACAGTATATATGTATATATATAGTGCTACAGCGTGGAGCCCGATCCATAATTTATGGGCTGGGAATCCCTATCTTATCTTAGTATGCCTCAAGAGGCTAAGTTTATATTGACTAGGAGGGGTTGGGAACCCCATAGTGAGGGTATTTGATATGTTATGGATCAGGCTGCACGCCGCAACAGTATATATGTATATATATAGTGCTACAGCGTGGAGCCCGATCCATAATTTATGGGCTGGGAATCCCTATCTTATCTTAGTATGCCTCAAGAGGCTAAGTTTATATTGACTAGGAGGGGTTGGGAACCCCATAGTGAGGGTATTTGATATGTTATGGATCAGGCTGCACGCCGCAACAGTATATATGTATATATATAGTGCTACAGCGTGGAGCCCGATCCATAATTTATGGGCTGGGAATCCCTATCTTATCTTAGTATGCCTCAAGAGGCTAAGTTTATATTGACTAGGAGGGGTTGGGAACCCCATAGTGAGGGTATTTGATATGTTATGGATCAGGCTGCACGCCGCAACAGTATATATGTATATATATAGTGCTACAGCGTGGAGCCCGATCCATAATTTATGGGCTGGGAATCCCTATCTTATCTTAGNAATTATGATTTCGGTTATTGTGAGGAATAAATGAGTTGAGAACTAGCTTAAAGGATTTTTACCTGACTTCTTCATTTAGTTGCTGTTTGAATGTTCTTACTACTTTGATATAGAACTGCTTAGTGCCTTTTACGAGATTTCTTTCCGTGAGTCATTATTTATTGCTATTACTCACTGAGTCGGAGTACTCATATTACTCCCTTCACCATGTGTGCAGATATAGGTATTCCGGAGGCGTAGATTGAGATATTGCTGCTATTCAGATATCACCGGAGTCATCAAGGTAGTTGCATGTCGTCCGCAGACCCGATTTTTTCCTCTATCCTCTTTACTTTCAGCATTTGAGACTATCTTTTGTTTAGGCTGTTCCTCAGACTTGTATTATAGGCTCTTGACTCGTGACACCAAATCGGTGGGATTTGTAGAGATATTTCTTGATTTCCACATATGTTATCTACTGTTACAGAATTATAATTATGTTAAGTTTGTATTCAAACCCTATTAATTGGTAATGAACTCTATATGAGGGATTGGGAGTGTTGAATTGGTCGAGCTTGCCTAGCATTGGGTTGGGCGCTATCACGACCGGGGTTTGGGTTCAGGACAGCTAGGCAACTTAATATTGTAAATAATGTAAGGAAAGTAAACAAATAATCAATTAAGCTTGACAGGCAGACAATCAGGGAATTATTCCCATAAATAACTCGGATTGAGTTTCAAATAAGGAAAGAAGTAAGTCTAACAGCCAATAAGATTAGCACCCATAAATCAAGCAATCACTCACACAAATAAGGTAACCTGAGCAATTAGAGACCATTATGGGGCCAAAGCCCCTAAATAGGCAAGAGACATTAAATAGGAATCTCAGGATTAAGAAAAGCAAGCAGAAATTCAGTAAATCATTTCAGCAAAAATGAAACCTTAAATAATTGAGTCAGTCAGTCAATTATTCAAAACAATAACAGACAAAATCTTGTAGCGAACAACGAACAGTCAAAAAATCAAGCCTGAAACATAGTCATTACCGAAAGATTAACCAAAACATAAGAAATTTCGGAAAAGCCTTTTGCAAGAACAGAAGAAGTAGAAACCCTAATTTTGAAAATGCTTAGAGTCGATTAACACTAGGGGAATCAGAAGACTTTTAAATAAAATAGTCAGGAAACATGAAACCACTTCAAACACAGAGATTTGACCAACCAATAATCAAGGAAACCAAAACCCTAAAATAACAAAGTACCAAAATTGATTGACAGTAAGAAACAAGAGATCTTTAGAGAAAAGTCATTGATGAACTCAGAATCATTCCAGATCTACAAAGATCTGGACGGATTCATGTCCAAAGATTAGGGTTTTGAGGAAAAAGGGGAGGGGTAAAGAGAATATGGTTTTGAACCAGAAATTTGAACCATCAACATCGAGATAGTAGCACTCACAAACGGAGGTGACCATAGGCAGACTCTTAAAGAGTCTTGAACAATATTTGGGCTAGATCTTTTGGGATTTCTTTCATGGAATAGAAAAATCGAACAACCAGAAGAAGTAGGAGACCAATAGAGGTCTGAAATAATTGTGGAACCTCATAGAACAGGTAGGAATCGAAGGGATTAGGGCTAGGTTTAGGTAGCGGTGTTGAGGGTTAGGGTTGGGTCTCAGAGAGAATGGAGAGGAGAGGATTTTATGGCGGCCGAATGGGAGAAGTGATTAGTGTTTAGGGGTCTTTTGGACTTAAAAAGGACAGGGGGAACGGTGGTCGTTGATATCTGTGATCAACGGCCAAGATCAAAGAGGTTTGGGGCTGGGTAGGGTCTAGGTTTGGGATGGGGTGGATTTGGGCCTGGTTCTGATTGGATTGGGATTTTGGAATTGAAATTGGGTTGGTTTAATAGATGGGTCCGAAAAAAAAAGGGCTATTTGTTAAATACCTATTTATTGGATAAAAAAAATTTAAAAAAATAACTAACAGATTATAAAAATGAGTTTCATGCCTAGAAATGTCTTAGCACAATTACTAGTATTTTTTAAAAAAAAAATACAAAAGCTATTTTCTGGTAAAATAATGTAATAATGCATGCATGGGCTATAATTGCAAAGTTATTGCAATTATAACCCCAAAAATGTAAATATGGCTACTTGTGAAATAATTAAAACTTAGTACAAATGCAAATGATAAAAATTAAGTCACAAAATTATTATAAAACTATTTGTGATGCAATTAGTAATTGTTTATACAAATTAAAATACTGGGATAAATTAATTAAAACCCTAAAAATGCAAAAATTATGGAAAAATATTAGTTGATGCTAATGCATAGTTTTGGAGGTATATATGCATTTTGAAAAATATTATAGGGAAAAATTGGGTATCAACAGCTGCCCCTTTTTACCCGGGAAGGATGAAAGAGTTTTCGGGTAAAGAAATGATGACCATTTTGACCGAATGGGAAGTTTTGAAAAATTTAGGCTGAACCCTGGTCTTTGAGCTGCCTACATATCCCTGGTTTTACATGAACCAGGCCATTTGTGGTTATGGACCCAACGGTGAATGAAACCGATGGAATTGTTATAGGAATATTCGTGTATTTCGAAAAGGGTTCTTTTCGGGAGGATAGCATCGGATGGATTTATGCGAGTTATGAATGTGAATCTAGATTGTAACGGATGTATCGCAGGGCAGGTATCTGAACAATCATGGAGTGAAGGAGAGCAATTGATGGTAATCGGTTACGTTTGAAATAACAACAAGGTATAAATGGTATGAGCGGAAACCGGAGCGAAAGTTTCTCTCGTTTGAAGAACGGTTACCTCCTGGATTACCTGCAAAACTTAAAACACAATGCATGCAAGCATATAGATGATGCAAATTCCCTTTAGACCATGAAAGATTGTCTTTGAACGGTTGAGGATGAAGCCCTTAGACCATTTTGTCCTGGGCCATGAATTGTTCGGTGGGGGATTCGCAGACAATGAAATAATGTTCTCGGGCCATGAAAATGGTGACTCCAAAAAACGGGCCATGAAAATGACGCCTTTGAATAATGATATGCAAATTTGAGAGATCCATGGCATGGTGTCTTCTGGCTATGAGGATGATGCCTTTAGACAATGATGCCTTTGGACAAGTTAGCGATATTTCAGCCCATGAGATGCTATAATATGATGCTAAAATCAACAAGACAAGGCCTAGTCTTGTGAGGTTGAGGGCAGAGCTTAGCCCGAAAGAGGAGCAAATAGATAGTGCTGGAGAGTTAGTGCTTAGTCTCGAGAAATAAAGGTTATGATTGGCCTTATACAACTAGGAGGCAGAGCTTAGCCTCATGCAAGATTCAGGACAAGGCTTAGTCCCATGCAAATGGAAGGAGGAGCTTAGCCTTATACAGATATGGAGGCAGGGCTTAGCCTCTTGCAGGATTCGGGACAGGTCTTAGTCCCATAAAAATGGAAGGTAGAGCCTAGCCTTATGCAGATACGGAGGCAGGGCTTAGCCTCATGCAGATATGGAGGCAGCACTTAGCCTCATGAATATAAAGACAGAGCTAAGTCTCATGCAAGATTCGGGACAGGGCTTAGTCCCATGCAAATGGAAGGCAGTGCTTAGCCTTATGTAAAATGGAGATAGGGCTTAGCCTCATGCAGATGGAGACAGAGCTTAGTCTCATGCAAGATTCGGGACAGGGCTTAGTCCCATGTAAATGGAAGGCACAACTTAGCCTTATGCAAAATGGAGGCAGGGCTTAGCCTCATGTATATGGAGGCAGGGCTTAGCCTCATGCAAGATTTGGGACAGGGCTCAGTCCCATGCAAATGGAAGGCAGTGCTTAGCCTTATTCAAATGGAGGCAGGGCTTAGCCTCATACAAATGGAGATAGAACTTAGTCTCGTGCAAGATTCGGGACATGGCTTAGTCCCATGAAAATGTAAGGTAGTGCTTAGCTTTATGCAAATGAAGGCAGGGCTTAGCCTCATGCATATGGAGACAGAGCTTAGTGTCATGCAAGATTCGGGACTGGGCTTAGTCCTATTGAAATGGAAGGCAGAGCTTAGCCTTAAGCAGATATGGAGGTAGTGCTTAGCCTCATGCAGGGTTTGGGATCAGCCTTAGTCCCATGCAAAAATAAAATAAGTAGCAGGTGATAGTAGAGTTTTCTTAGCTGGTAATAGATTTCAGTATCAATGTTGTTATGAAGATTGTGACTTGGAGGCATGCATATTCTTCGCTCCTGCATCCAAAGAAAAATCGTGAGTTCTGTAAAGAAGAGGTCGGTCCGTGCCTCCGTCGGCTTGCTTGGCTTGCTTTGCTTGGTCCAAAGGTCGTGTTCAAATCATTGGGGGTAGTGTTGGCTAAATAGAGTCATTTTACAAGCAAGCATGCATAATTTTCAAAGATGTAATAAAATATATTATTTTAGAAATTGGTTAGATGAACCAGTGACTATGGCCGCTACGTATCCCCTCTCAAACGGGAATCAGGTCGAGCGTACTTCAATTTATATCATTTTGTGAAAACATAAATAGTTACACATAGTATCATTTGACTGCATATGAGTTGATCGGTTTTGGCCAGACTTCTCCATCCAATTCGGCAAGTATGGGGGCTCCTCCTGTCAATACTCTGTGAACCATGTAAGGGCCTTGCCAGTTAGGAGAGAATTTCCATTTGGCTTCATCCTGATGCGGAAAGATATTCTTCAACACCAGTTGCCCCGGCGTAAACTGTCTCTGCTTGACTCTTTCGTAGAAGACTCTGGACATTCTGTTTTGAAAGAGTTGCCCATGACACACTGCATTCATCTTTTTCCGTCTATGAGGGCTAGCTGCTCATAACGGCTCCTTATCCATTATGCGTCGTTGAGCTCGGGTTCTTGTATGATTCTCAAAGAAGGAATCTCCACTTCAGTAGGAATAACAACTTCAGTATCATAAACCAGTAAGTAGGGAGTCATCCCGGTTGATGTGGAGACTGTGGTACGGTATCCCAATAAAGCGAATGGCAGCTTCTCATGCTGTTGTTTGTGATTTTCTACTATCTTTCTCAGTATCTTCTTGATATTCTTGTTAGCGGCTTCTACAGCTCCATTCATCTGAGGTCTATAGGCTGTGGAATTCTTGTGCTTGATTTTGAAAGTCTCACTCATGTTCTTCATCAAATCACTATTGATATTGGAGGTATTGTCAGTGGTGATTGATTTTGGAACTCCGAACTGGCAAATAATCCGGTCGCAGACAAAATATGCTATGACCTTCTTAGTTACTGCCTTGTAAGATGTTGCTTCGACCTATTTGGCGAAGTAATCAATAGATACCAAGATGAACTGATGCCCATTTGAGGCGGTGAATTCGATAGGACCAATGACATCCATTTCCCAGGCGGCGAATGTCCAAGGTGAGTTTGTTGCATTGAGCTTATTTGGTGGCACTTTTTATCATATTGGCATGTGCTTGACATTGGTAGCATTATAGGACTTACTGGACGCAATCTGTCTCCATGGTCATCCAAAAATAACCTGCCCTAAGTATCTTTTTGTCCAAGACAAAGTAGTTCATATGCGGGCCGCAGGTCCCAACATGTATCTCCTCAAGTAGCTTAGAAGCTTCTTTTGTGTCGACACACCATAGCAATCCAGAATCAGGAGTTCCTCTGTACAAGGTTCCTCCGCTGTGGAAGAAATTATTGGATAACCTCTGAAGCGTACGTTTCATAGTATGATTTTCATGCTCTAGATATTCTCCTTTTGCCAAATATTCTTTGATATAGTGAAACCAAGGCTTCATGTCTGTTTCTTCTTCAACATGGGCATAATATGCTGGCTGGCTATGGGCCCTTACTGGAATAGGATCAATGAAGTTCTTGTCGAGATGTTGTATCATGGATGACAGAGTGGCCAATGCATCGGCAAACTTATTTTGAATCCTGGGAATATGCCAAAAATCTATCTTCGTGAACCTCTTTCTCAATTCCTGCACATGGTGGAGATATGGAAATATCTTGGAATTCTTGGCGGCCCATTCTCCTTGTACCTGGTGCACAAGCAATCTGAATTACCGATTAC
Source organism: Nicotiana glauca (assembly GCA_026770625.1). Classification (NCBI taxonomy): domain Eukaryota; kingdom Viridiplantae; phylum Streptophyta; class Magnoliopsida; order Solanales; family Solanaceae; genus Nicotiana; species Nicotiana glauca. Next base: position 58,034 of record MU683614.1, read on the forward strand.
CAACAGCTCCTGAATATTCATGTCGATGGACATGTTGAGCCCTAGTATGCAGGCTTCATACTCTACCATGTTTTTGGTGCAGGGAAATCTAAGTTTAGCAGATACCGGATAATGTTGGCCAGTTTCTAATACCAAGACGGCTCCAATGCCGACTCCCTAGAAATTTGTCGCTTCATCAAAGAACATTTTCCAACTGTTGTAGGACTCTGCAATATCTTCTCCTATGAATAGCAACGCTTCATCGAGAAAATATATTTTTATGGGTTCGTATTCTCCTTCCACAGGGTTCTCAGCAAGATGATCTGCCAGTGCCTATCCCTTGACCGCTTTCTGAGTAACATAAACAATATCGAACTCGCTCAATAGGATTTGCCACTTAGACAGCTTGCCAATGGGCATGGGTTTCTGAAATATATATTTCAAGGGATCCATCCTTAATATGAGGTATGTTGTGTAGGCACCGAAGTAATGCCTCAGCTTCTGAGCTATCCAGGTCAGAGCGCAGCAGGTACGTTCCAATAGAGAGTACCACGCTTCATATGGAGTGATCTCGTCGTGCTTCCCCAGAACGCAGCCGAAGGCTCCATCTACCACTGCAAGGTATAGTAGCAAGGGTCTACCTGGCTCTGGTGGGACCAAGACTGGTGGTGTTGATAATTACTCCTTGATCTTGTCAAAAGCCTTTTGACAATCTTCAGTCCAACTAGTTGCAGCATCTTTCTTCAACATCTTGAAAATTGGCTCACATATAATTGTGGTCTGGGCTATGAACTGGTTGATGTAGTTTAGTCGTCCTAGAAAACTCATTACATATTTCTTACTCTTCGGTGGAGGTAGCTCCTGGATGAGCTTTGACTTTTAAGGGATCCAACTCTATCCCTCGGTGGCTGACAATGAACCCAAGTAACTTTCCAGTAGGAACCCTGAATGCATATTTTGCGAGGATTAGTTTAAGGTTGTATTTCCGTAGTCTATTGAAAAACTTCCTCAAATCTGCTGTATGATCTACGACTTTCGTGGATTTGATGATGACGTCGTCCATATATACGATCTCGTTATGTATCATGTCATGAAAAATGGTATTCATAGCCCTCATGTAGGTGGCCCCAACATTCTTTAGACTGCATCGCATCATCTTATAATAGTATACCCCCGTGGTGTAATGAAAGCCATTTTCTTAATGTCCTCTTCGTCCATCTAGATTTGATGGCAACCGGTAAAACAATCCACAAATGACTGGAGTTCATGCTTGGCACAATTGTCGATTAGGATGTGTATGTTTGGAAGTGGGTAATCATCCTTTAGGCTGGCCCTGTTGAGATCCCGATAATCAACACAGACCCTGACCTTCTCATCCTTCTTTGGAACTGGCACGATGTTGGCTAGCCAAGTTGGGTATTCAACCACCCTGAGGACCTTGGCCTTGATTTGCTTAGTAACCTCTTCCTTGATTTTCAGACGCATGTCAGGCTTCAATTTCCTAAGTTTCTGCTTCACTGGTGGACACGTTGAGTTTGGTGGGCAACTTGTGAGCCATAATGGATGTACTTAACCTGGTCATATCATCTTATGACCATGCAATAATATCCTTATGCCCTTTTAAGAATAGTGTGCACTCTTCTTTTTCTGATGGCGACAAGTGGATGGTGAAACGGGTTTCCTTGACAGTTTCAAAATCTCCCAAGTTTATTATTTATATTTCGTTCAAATTGAACTTAGGCTTGTTCTCAAAGTCTTCTACTTCTCTGACAATTTATTCGGGTATAACATTTTTTTTCTTTTGAATCACTATCCTTTTGTTGCGTCGTCTCATTACATGTCACAATTGTTGGTTCATTGAGACAAGAAATGATAATGCTATATAGATAAACATATGAGAGAAAAATGGTAGTAATAAATATTGATTCGTTGAAGCATAAAAAGCGATTTTCAATAATTTAAACAATGTTTTAGGAACATTAATATTATTTAAAACAAAATGCCAAAAAGGGAAATCATTTTTCTTAGAAAATAAACAAAACAATGTTGTTCAGCCTTGCTACCCTGGGACTCGTCGGACCCTGGATGGTCTGACAATCCAATTCTTGAGGAATGATCCTTTCTCCACCGCCCGGATAGTAGGGCCTTCATCCTCCTCCTCAACAATTACACAACAGTCCATGTCCTCATCCTCCAAGAACAGGTTCCTTAAGGCTGCCAGTGCTTCTTCCTCCTCTGGTTCCCATATGATGTCGGCCTGTTGGAAGGTCTAACTCAAGTGCGGTATAGGCTTCTCCAATGGATAGTACAGACCACGCCATGGTGGTGACCAGTTTATGTACTCTTGCCAAGTGTATTGGTATCGCAGGCCAAAAATATTTCCATGACGCTTCGGCTGTATTGGCTTGGAAATGCCCTGAAACTTTTTGTCGAGACCTTTGCCAGGCTCATACCCTCTCCAGTTCATCATGCTTGCTATCTTTCTATCCTATCACTTATCTTTTTCCATTGGATTAACCCGCTCGATATGATGATAAGTTTCTCCGCCGAGCCTTCTTCTATTCTCAACCGCTAGGATAGTTTGACGGTTGTACATGGGGTTGCTCCCATCTCCATGGATAATCACCTCCGGATGGTTCCACTCAAACTTCACAGCTTAATGCAAAGTCGATACCACAACCCCAGGGGCGTGTATCCATGGTCGTCCCAACAACAGATTGTAGGATGCAAATATGTCCAGCATCTGAAACTTGACATCAAACCACTTAAGCCCCATCTGCAGATAGAGATTAATTTCTTCAATGGTAGCTCTCTGAGACCCATCAAATGCCTTCACGTTCATGGTCCCTTCTCGTATCTCGTATAGGACTTTGCCAAACCTCTTTAGTGTTGTCAATGGGAAAATATTGAAACTGGATCCTCCATCGATCAGGACCCAAGTAAGTAAGTAGTCTTCGCATTGCACTATGATATGTAGTGCCTTATTGTGACTCAAACCCTCAGGCGGCAACTCATCCTCGTGGAAAGTGATTTTGTGACTTTCCATTACCTGTCCCACCATGTTAGCCATTTCTCTGTTTGTGATGTTATTGGGCACATATGCTTCGTCCAATACTTTCATCAGATCGTTCCTGTGTTTCTGAATTCTGCAACAGCGACAAGATAGATATCTGAGTGGGACTCTTGTTCAGATGATCGATGACTAAATACTCCCTTCTTTGTACTTCCCTCTAGAGGTCATCTGGACCTATTTCCATAATGGGAGGTCTGTTAGAGGCCTATTTTCTGGGCTCTCCCAAATGTTCGGGTATTTAGACCCTTCTAGTCCTAGTCATCCCTTGTGCAGCACCAGATTCTCCCATTTTGGTTTTTCCTTTTCTTCTAGCTTCAGCCACATAATCCCATGGTATAGCCTTGGTGCTGAAAGGAGGTGTGGTTGATACAGTCACTATAAATGGTGTGGCTACTTTCATCTTAAATGGAATAGGTGCAATTACAAGGGGTGCTACCTCAACTTCAAATGGGATTGATGTTGTTACCTCGACCTCCACTGGCGGCTGCATCTGCACTATAATGGGATTGAGTGTGACTGTAGGCTTCTTGGGGTCGTCACCCTCTTTGATAAGTCTGATCGATCCCTTTGGATCCCATTCTTCATCCATTTCTACCACATTGACACATTCACCCATGTGATCTAGGAGGGGGTTATTGCGGACATTAGGCATATTCTCCTTTGCCTGGATGATCTTGTTGTCAATCAAAGCCTGGATTTTGTCCTTCAATGTGTGGCACTTGTCGATAGTGTACCCTTTCATGCCTGAATGATATGTACATGTCTTATTTGGGTTAACCCATTGGGATGAGTTCTCTGTGGCCATAGCTAGGATAGAAGTGACATAACCAGCAGCCTTCAACCTTTTGCATAGCTGGTTGATAGGTTCAGCAATGGCAGTGTATTGTTTGGGTGGTCTACGATCAAAATTAGGTCGCGGTCTTGGATAGTTTTGACGAGTTGGAGGTGACTGAAAATGAGATGGTTGGGAATTATAGGTGTGATAAGCAGTGGCTGGTTGGGAATGTCTGGGGGATGAGGGTTGATATATAGGTGGAGGTCACAGTTGATATATGGGTAGAGGTTCTTAATATGCAAGTAGGGAGGTTCGGTATACGAATGGAGTTTTGGGTCCTTGGGCAACCGTTACTGCTCCCACATCCTTCTTCTTAGATATACCCCCTGACTGCAATGCTTTATTAGTGGCCTGGAATGCCTTAAAGTTTGTTACCATCCCGCTCTTGATGCCTTCTTCGATCCTTTCACCAAGTTTGATGATATTAGAGAACTTATGGTTTTCAATAACAATTAACCTTTCATACTATTGAAGATCATGTGTTCTGACAAAGAACTTGTTCATTTGTTCCTCGTCCAATGATGGCCTGACTTTGGCCGCTTTTGACCTCCAACGAGTAGCATACTCACGGAAAGTCTCGGTGGGCTTATTCTTGAGGTTCTAAATGTAGAAGACATCTGGTGCATTCTTTGTGTTGAACCTGAATCGGTCCATGAAATCAGATGCCATACTCACCTAGTTGGACAATTTCTTAGGATCCTGGCTGATGTACCAGGACAAGGCATCTCCCGTAAGAGTCCTCATAAAAAGCTTCATCCGGATCTTTTCCGACCCTGACAAGCTTGTTACAATAGGTCCTTAGATGAACCCTGGGATCACCTGTACCGTCAAACATCTCAAACGTGGGAGGTTTATAACCCTCCAGAAGTTCTACATCTGACTATATACATAGGTCTTCATAGTTCAGACCTTCTATCCCTTTGCCTCCTTCTATACCTTGAACTCAGCTGGTCAACTTCTTGAGCTCCTTGACCAGGTTCTTAATGAGCATGTCCTTCTCAACAAATTTCGGTGCATAGGAGATGGGTTGAGTGGAGTGAGGTAGGTTCTTTACATATATAGGGTTGCTTTGGTGACCTGGAGTTTGAGTATAGTGGTGATCATTGGTGGAATTCTAGGGTTCAGGAATGACTAGTGGAGTATTTTGTAGAGTGTGGTAGGTGTTTGGCTGGTACTGTGGTGGGATAGTTTTATTTTATGGTGGAGTTTTATAGTGGTGAGGTACGGGAGGATTTTGTAGGCGCTTGCTGGGTGTGTTTTGAGGTGGTGCAGGGTTCTGAGTGTTTGGATTACTAATGTCTGGGACGCTGAGTGAGAAGGATAGGTTTGCCACATTCTGAACATGCACAAGCACACCCTGGAGTTCCAGTATTTTTTGTTCGAGCCATGTAACTACATCATTTCCCCAACCATCAGAAGTTTCTACATGTTCAACCTTTGTATTATTTTCCTTTCTGGTGCCGTTCAAATCTTCCATTTCTGCTTTACCTTTGCCTTTTGGTGGACTAAGAGGAGGAAAAGGTGGAGGGCCCCTGGATCTTGTGTGATAAGCTGATGATGCGAGTATGCACGAACCAACTTTTGGGGAATGGGAATAATCAAAAGAAAGAAAGAAAGACAAAAAGTAGCCAAGTCAGTAATAATTCTGAAAAGTTGGCAGTATTTAAACACATATTGCAGGAATGTGAATTGGCGTCCTAATTTGGGAGCCCCATTGTGCCCGAGGTAGGCCTAGCGACAAATAGATTTGGAGAAATTTAGTGCCAATAATTGCCTCATTTCATTAATGCAAAACTAGATGACCCAAAACAACAATAATTAAGATAATGGCACTAATGGAACTTGGCCTTATTACATTTAGAAGGTAAGTAAACCTAATCTATTTGGTCCCAGAAGGACTCTCTCCAGACTGGATGCTCCTGTCGATCAATTCCCCCAGTTCGCGCAGGTTCAGCAGTAAAAATGCCCTTGCCAAATGTCCTCCTTCATTTCCACAAATCTAGCAATAGTGAAGGTATGCTACCGACCATGCCGAACCTGGGAACTTCATGCCTCATTTTCTACAAAACAAGTTTAGTTAGGCCCTTTCCCCCTCGAGGTTTGTCTGCTTATAAAACAATGATTAGCACATCGACACTTATTTCTCCAAATTAATGCACACGATCGTGATTGCGTCCGTTGGGATTCTGGAAAACCTGATGGACTTTTGGGTGAGGCTTCTCCTAAAGGGTTATTATGTGGACAACATATTAACTCGGCTAGGTTTGACCATGATGCATGTACAATTGACCAGAGTAAGGTTGCTATAGAGGTCTAGACTAGGACCCTCAAGCAGACAACTTGAGTGGGAAAGGCACGGAACCGTCAAACACACCACTGATCAATTAGTTTTACCGTAAATACGCCTTTTCGAATTTAAAAGGGTGATATATAGGAAGAACGTAAACACTCATCAAGCGTTGCAATAGGATTGATTACGCATGAGTAGAATATAATATTGAGCATGATTTATACAACAATAAATAGCATGTTTTCAAGTATTTACACGTTTAAAAATGATAAATGCGGTATTTAAATAATTGAAAAACAGCTACAAAAAGAAAACAAGGAAACAAGTTAGTTTCAGGAAATAAAGGAAATCATAAATGCTTGAGAAATAAGCAATTAAATACAAATAAAAGGGAAAAGGAAATGGTGCACATGTATTAACAGAATAAAGCATTCTTAAGACTAATTCACAAAAACAAGTTCGTTATGGTAAGAGCCTAAATATCCCCAACAGAGTCGCCATGCTGTCGCAGCCCCTTTTTCCTAGCGAAGTCCGGGTTTCGACATTTTATTGGGAACAACTTATTTCTTTTCGGGAATTGGGTATTTGAATTTGAAGAGTTGTCACCTAACGGATTAAGGTGCGTTAGGGCACCTAAAGTAAGTAACTCATAAACCGGTTTCCATTACCAGAGATTTGGGTAAGGGCTCGAAATAACCTTGAGGGAAAGGTGTTAGGCACCCCTCGTAGTCCACAACTGTGGGTCCCGGTTTAACTCAAATTACGTGAATTAGTCTTATAAACAGATAAAGCAAATTAGACAAATTGGTATTACATTTAAAATAAGGGGTAAAAGGGGTCCTAGGTTTTTTAGCCTACACGATCACATCTATATAATACCCGGTAAGCATTCCTCAAGTAGAGGGGTTACACGTGGCATTAGCACACAGGTCATCATATCCTTTTACTACCCATTTACCCTCCCCTTAGTGGTTATATAAGCACTTTTAATTGAACGAACTCTTCGCGTCCATTACCCGTCCCTTCCTTGTGGCCCTGGAGGTGTTTAGGACCTCTAATTTAGGCAGTTCTAGACTTTGCTAAGGTACTTAAAGTATAAAAATCTAGGCGAAAATCAAAATAATTAGGAATTTCAAGTAAAGAATAAATAAAGGGGCTCACATTTACCTCCGCAAATAAGCAAACAATAGTACATCTCAAACAACAAGATTTCAGACACTTCCAAAGGTCCTAGAGTAGGATATCTAGGTGAGCAAATAGAATGTATACAACATCGTGTTAAAGAAAGGTGATAGAGACCTAATTAGTTTTCCTACTGATGTTTAAGACCTGTTGAATCTGGGCAGTTCAAAAATAACAAAAACCGTAGTTTTACAGTTTGTAGGATTTTAGTCGCCCTACAGGATTGCCTAGGTGTGTAACAGTGATGTCCTATAAGCATGGTATCTAATCTTTAATCAGGAGTAAAATAAACCAATAAATAATTTTAAGAAGGCAGTTTGGGTCATATAGGCATGTTGTCTAGGCGTAATGACTATTTATAATGGTAGCAAATGCAGAAATTAATTTAGGATCCTATAGACATGGCATCTAAATGCAGTAATTAGTTTCAAAACCTTATTGACATGAAAAATTAACCCAAACTTTGTCGGCATACATTGATTGATTTACAGGCATGGTGTCAAAAATGCACGATTGATTTATAAACCCTATAGGCATGGTATTTAGAATGCAGGATTGGTTTTTTGAACCCTATATGCATGGCATCTGAATAGACAAGCGTTGCGATAATTTATAAACATGGTTTATAAGTAAAACAAATATTGATATACCTATTGGCATGGTATCTAATGCAAATGAGAGAATAAACATGATTATTAGGAAGAGTTAATAGCAACCTAGTGACAGGATTTCTAAACATGCGTGACATATACAGAACTTTAGAAAGCAGAATTTTTAGAACAAATGATATAGTGCACCTATAAACATGCACAAAATGATCCCCTAAGCATGTTTTCTAATGCAAGTAGACAGTCATAATGATCCTAAGAGCATGATTTCTATTCGATTTCCCACAAAATATATATATAAAAATCCCTCCCATTTTACTAATAATCCCCAATATCTGTTTACAAGGATTATTACAGACCATAGAACAAATGAATTAAAAAATAAACCAAGCTATGCTATAGGAGACTGGATAGGCCCAAAACAAAACCTGGGAAACCACGCCTTCAAATAGTCCCAAGTACCATATCTCATAGTGCAAGAGAGGGTATCCTGATGTGTCAAAGTTCCCAAGGGCATCAGGGACCCTAGGCAGTGCTCACACCAAGTTCCTCTTTAAAGATCAACAGCTTGTGCAATGTGGAATTGATGTTCTAAATGTCAACACCACACAATAGGGGGGTGATTTATGTGGTACCCAATTTTTGCTCTAGAAGAACCTGGTTCTTCTAGGTGTACTTACTACTATTGTTTGCGGAATTAAAAGTACATAAAATAAAGAACATAGAGATTTTTATGTGGAAAACTCCTGGCTCAAAAGGGGAAAAAACCACGACCTACTACTCAGTAAGATTTTCCCCAACACTTCACTAAATCAATGAGCCAAAACAACATTTACAAAACTCTTTGTAAACCTAAGGATTACCTCTAATCCCGTTGTAGCAACCAACCTCTAACTGTTGCGACAACTTCAAGTTAACTCTAACTTGAATACTCAAAATACCTATTACAATTGCTTCTAGATAAAGCTGAAAGGTACAATATGAAAACACCTACTACAATTGAACTAGAAGTAAATAAAAACACATAAAACTCTTTATGGAGCTGGTTCTTCAATCTGGTTCATGTAGCTTCAGGTTTGCACACTTGAACCACACACGAACTGCTTGCAAAAACCCTTGCTATTTTGCTCTAAATTCACGTTTAAGTTCTGCATTTTTGTGCAACACTTTAATGTTAGAACATCCTGTAATTTATAGAGTTAGTAGACGAAGAAATAACTGGAGTTCTGATGCAACTCTTCCTTGGTGGAAGAGTTCTAGTTGATTTCAACTTCTAACTCCTTCCCTATCTTGAATTGTGTTCTCTTTGATTAAGGACTCATCCTCCTTATCAATTATGCAACCTTTTCGATTAGGAGATATCAAATACACCAAGTTAAGCTTAGCTCCTTCACGTGCAGCCCACATGCTCGATTCTGCCTGTTTCTGTGCACCTGAGTGATGGAACTAGTTCATCCTGAGTTCCTTTATCAGTCTTCAAAACTAACCTTTACTTGGGCCAACAAATTCCTCCTTTTGATGATGACAAACTCTGTGTTTTTCATAAGCTTAGGCCATGTTTCAACTCAGCTCAACATCAACACAATGTTAGAAATATTTTTCCTTTTTATCACTTATCATCAAGGACGAGGTACATTAGGTTATAAATTCAAAGTGTAAACATCACTTGTTTAAAGCACAACATTTTTTCCCCTTTTGGCATCATCGAAAAGTTGCATAAAGAATGTGAGATAACCATATTTTAAAGCTTACTCATGGCCACTGGGGATACTTCAAATGCAAACATGGATTAATCATAATAGATCAAAATAAGAATTTCAACCATCAAAGAAATATAAACAAACAGTTAGAGCAAAAACAGTAAATTTCATTGATGATTGATAAGATTCTACCACAAAGCATAAGTAGAAACAAAAATACTAAAAACATGATCAAAAGAAACAAAACATCCTGAACTGGGTCACTGGTTGATCTACACTAGGTTAGGTGTCTTAAGGCTTGGAAGAGTTAGGGCTGAGTTATTTGCTTGGAGAAGTTTCCGCATGTCTTGAAGAATTCCATCATTCTTCTCCTTTTCCCTTGCAAGTTCAGTTCTGAGAACATCTCTACCTCAACCAATTGTGTCTTCAGCCTTGCTATCTCAATATCCTTTGCCTCACTCTCCTATACCAATACTCTGACTTTGCTATTGATAGGTGTCTTTTTAGATGAACTAGGTTCATTAACAATGACATTGACTTCATAATCGCAAGCAAGCAGAGTATTAACCCCAAAATGATCCTTTATTGTAATAACCTCCTAATTCTTCATAGGTACCTTGAAATGTACAAGCACAATTGTGAGAATGAAACCATAGGGAATGACATGAGTTTTGGTGTTATTGATAACCCTATCAGTAGGTCTGCGAGGGTTTTCTATTCAGATAGAACAGGTTCATCTATATTTTTTCCAAGTTGAACCAACCCCTCAGCAGCTTCGCCAGACCCACTTCCCCCTGTTTTGCTCACACTCTCTTCTACTTTAGTAAATTCCTCTCCCCAAACAACCATTGCACCAGTTTCTTTTATTATACCAACAGGAGTGGGTGAAGAATCAGCCACTCTTGTCCCATTTCCCCTCACAGTACTCCTTGAACCCTTGCTCTTTTTTTTTCATTTTTACCACCAACTTCTCTAGATTATGTATTCTCCACACCTGCTATACATCCTACAAATCTATTCTCCAAATTTGCAGCAACTTTAGAAATTGTCTCAGGAGAAACTTTAGAATCAGAAAATACCTGTTCATTTTCGAAAGACCTACTTTCTTCCCCCTTAGTAGCAGACTTAAATGAATCTTCAGATTTCTAGGATTCTTCTTCCCTACCTGCTTTTAATTGCTTGTTTATTTTCTTGATCTCCTCTCCTTCAGCAAAAATCTTATGAGCCATCATCTTTACTCTACTTTTCTTAGAGATTGGTATGGGTGAAGCAGTGGTAGAAGGTGTGGAAATGATTTCTTGTGGTGGTGATGAAGGATTTTCTTAGGTGTTTGACATATCTAGGCTAGGGTATGGAAAATAAGAGAATTAGATTGTGTTTGGAAGATGAAAGAAGAATGAGAGTTTTTGATGACTTGAGCGAGATAAAGTAAGAAATACACTAAAGCTTATCAATATACAGGGGAATAATTGATGAGTTAACTATAGCTTTTCAGACTATTAGAAGTTTAATCAAACTGAAATTCAATTTTGAAGTGAAGTTGGAGTGTATCCCTAGAATCTAGGTACTTCCATTCGGTGGACTCTTTTGAACGGGACTGGTTCACTTGTAACGGATAAGTCCAAAAGGAGTTTGGTATTTGGTAGGACTCTCTGTTCATGATCCAAATATAGTTATTTCAAATTATGCAGAGTGTAGAAAACATACCGTGTTATCTTGATGAACCAGGTTCTTCACTAATAATTCTCTTGTGTGAGTCTAAATTTGCCAAAATAGAGAAAATATCATTAGTGACTAATGAGTCATTTTAACACATGGCACAAGAGCATACTATGGAAAGTATGAGACTGAGCAAGATTTAATCTAATTATACAATTTACTGACTTTCTAACCAAATTTTGTTTTTCATTTTTTTCATTTTTCTTTTTTTAACCTTGAACTGGTCCTTTTTGGTGATCTTAATCATCCCTAATTCCAACATGTTCCTCTCAAAGTGATCTCTACTTAAGGCTTTTGTGAAGGTGTCAGCAATTTGCTTGTCAGTAGCACAAACTTCCACAGTGGCCAAGCCTTTCTCATAGTTGTCCCTAAATAAATGGTGCCTAACATCTATGTGCTTAGTTCTCTTATGATGAACTGGCTTCTTTGTCATACTAATAGCACTAGTGTTATCACAAAAAAATAGGGATGCAACCACATCAATTCCAAAGTTCAATAATTGTTGTTTGATCCACAACAATTAAGCATAACATGAAGCAGCAACAACATACTCTGCTTTAGCAGTAGATAAGACCACTGAATTTTACTTTTTGGTAGGTCATGACACAAGACATGAACCAAGGAAGTGTGTCATACCTGAGTTGCTCTTCCTATTCACAAGGAAACCCGCATAATCAGCGTAAGCATATCCCACTATGTTAAAATTACTACCTTTTGGATACCAAAGGCAAAGGTAAGTGGTGCCTTTCAAGTATCTCAGTATTCTCTTGACAGCAGTCAAGTGGGACTTCTTTGAATTTGCTTGAAATCGAGCACAAAGACCTATACTGAAAACAATGTCAAGTATGCTAGCAGTAAGATACATAGGAGAACCAATCATTCCCCTATACAACTTCTGATCAACAGATGAACTAGGTTCATCTATATCTAATTTCGTGGATGTTGCAATAGGAGTGTCACCTCAAGGTTTGAGGATCAGTTCCTCTCTAGTCAATTCCCCCTGTCATGTTGCCATGGGTAGAAGGACCTTATCCATCACATGTTCCATCCTGTGGTGCATCTTTAGGCTGGACTGTGGTTTCACAATTTGAATTTCTTATCAGCCCAATATCTTCATTATCTTGTTCCTGCTTCTCATAAGCTTTATATCTTATAAGCTTTACTATTTGAAGAATATCTCAAGAATACTCCCTCATCACTTATGGGATCATACTTAACTAGGGAGTCTTTGCCATTATTGTACACAAAGTACTTGCACATAAATGCCCTAAGATGGGATATATTTAGCTTTCTCCCTTTAAGTGACTCATAGGGAATCTTCTTAACAAGAGGTCTAGTCATGCAACTATTTATGATGTAGCATGCAAAAATTCAGCAA
>MU683614.1:90886-101899 GCA_026770625.1 Nicotiana glauca
CTGTGGTTGTGGGGTGTTTTGTGGAGGTGCGGGATTTTGGGTGTTGACATCAGGAGCGGTGAGGGAAAATGATAGGTTTGCTAGATTCCGAACCTGATCCAGTTCTTCTCGAAATTTCAACAGCTTTTGCTCTAGTTGTGTAGCAGTTTCCTTAGCAACCGGGGTACCCTGAGGAATATCGATCTCCTTTATGGCGCTTGGATCTCCCATTCTACCTTTGTTCTTGTTCAGGATAGGACTTGGAGGAGGAGGAGGTAGAGGGCCCTTGGATCTTGTGGAGTATGCCGATGGTGCCAGAATGCACGAACTAACCTTTGGGGAGGGGAATAAAATAAAAGAAGAACAAAAAGGTAACAAGTTAGTGCGGGTTATTAGGAAAAATATTGCAGTATTTAAACACATTGTGCAAGAATATAAATCGTGTCCTAATTTGGGTGCCCCGTTGTGCCCGAGGTAGGCCTANGGCATCTTTGTCTCCATCGAACAGCTCTACCAACTCGCATAGTCCTAGCAACAAATAGGCTCGGGCCAGATGTCCGCCTGCATTTCCTTCAGCGTTTTGACAATCTTCAATCCTCTTGATGAAATTTCCTTCCAGCTCTACTAGACCCCGCTCCAAATACCCTAACCGATTGTTAACGCTGATAGCCATGTCTTTCCACTCCTTGATTAATTTCTAATGGGCTTCTTGTATTTCCCGATGCTCACTTTCACACTCTCGAATTCTCTTGCGCAGTTGATTATACTTAACCAGTGCTTCAGCATGCTCGTCAATAATTCTGTGACCTCGAACGAACCCGGGCTGACCCATGCCATTGTCTTCCAACCAACCCGAATAGTGTGGCACACAACGTGCGTGATACCTGTCTGGCTCAATGGATTCTTTCCCCAAAACGATTTTGCAATGCCACAAATACTGAGCTTGGCACCTGTGAGGGCTATCGTCGTCCTGGAAATTGGCCCTGAGGTGGCTCATTTTGTCGACCCTTGGTATTATTTTCTTTCTTCCAGCCTGCCTCATGGCTCGGAGAGGAACGTAGGTATAAGTTCCTCTCAAACCAATCAGTATGAGAAATGGTGCATCTCGGGATCGATCAATGAATTCATCCGTGGGGAACCACTCAAACATCCATTGCACCTGGTCCTCTTTCATATTTTCGAACAATTATACCCATCCTCTAGCGTCCTCCGGTTGAGCGAACATTTTAGGCATATAATACATACGCCTTGACTGGTGGAAGGCGATATGATCATCCCAATCTCTGTGTAGGATCTCTTGTCGGTATTACCCTTTCTGGAGGTGTTCCATGAGCCAAAGCTGAAGTAATAAGTTGCAACCCTCAAAATGATTGCCTTGTTGTTGACAGTTGTTCAAGGCGCGGTATATCTCGGCGACGATCATGGGCACTATGCTGAAAGTTTGCCCTCCAATCCCTTCCATCAAAGTCTTGGTTACCATGGCTAGTCTGGTGTGGATCCTAGCCTTCTTCATAGGGAACACGGTCATCCTAAAAAAGAAAAACATGAAGACAAAGACCCTTCTATGGACATGCCCCAATGAGGTGATAGCAAATTCATCTGAATAGGTGCGGTATGACTTGCTATGGCCGTACCTCTCGTATAGACAGTCAAATGGGATGTAAGAGTCTTTCAAACAAGTCAAGTCTGAGTTTTTCTTTAGTCCCATCATCTTAAGGAAACCCCTTCCTTTACGATTCTCTGGCATAAGCAAACCTGGAGTCTCCCAAGGAATTCCAGCTAAACCCTCTATTTCTTCAACTAAAGGAGTCATTTCAAGGTCCCCGAAGCGGAACACGGACTTGTCACTATCCCAGAACAATGTCGCAGCCTCTATGATTCTGTTGTTAGGCTGGATCTCTAGAAGAGAAGGCAGATTCCCTAAGTACTTGCGGACGAGTGTCTGATCACTAGAATGGAGGTCTTTCCACAAATTCAGCAGCCTTGGATGAATGTTGGTTACCATGCCAAATCTGGGGATCTCGTGCCTCATTTTCTGCAAAACAGAGTGTTAGGCTCTTACCCCTACCAGATTCGACTACTTAAACCAATAATTAGCATAGCAAGCACTTAAGTTCTCCAAATAAATGCACAGAGCATGGAGGCGTCCGTTTGGGTTTCAAGGAAACCCGATGGACTTTGGACAAGGCTATCTTAATGAGTCATTATGTGGACATCATAACTGATTCGGCTAGGTTTGACCATGATGCATGTACAATTTAAATGGAATAAGGTTTCTATTGGGGTATTAGACAGGTACCCTTGAGCGGAAAACTCAAGAGGGAAAGGCACGGAACCGTCGACTGCACTGCTGATCGACTGGTTTTACTACAAATATGCCTTTGCCAAATTTAGGGGGTGATAGTATTGGAAGTGCACAACTATGCATTATAAGCGTTACTATAGTATTTGTTTCGCACGAGTGGAATATGATGTTGAAAATGCAGTTTACAAGAATGAAACATATTGACATGTATTTTCACGTTCATAATAAAGTTTACAATGATTGCTCAAAATTACAACAGCATTGACGGGAAAGTAGTAAATAAAAGTGATTAAAGAAAAGAAACAAAAGGAAACAAGTCAGTTTCAAATAAAGGCATGAAACAAAAGCAATAAAGAAAGCGGTAAAGTCACACATAGCATGCAATGGTAAAAGCCTACAGATATCCCCAGCGGAGTCGCCATGCTGTCGACGCCCCTTTTTTCCTCGCGGAATCGGGTTCACGACATTTGGGAAGACAACTCTTTTCCCGTTTGGAATTGGGTTTGGATTTTTTAGAGTCGCCACCTAATGATTATAGTGCATTAGGACACTTTTAGAAGATGCAGACCAGAGTTTTGGGTAAGGGCTTAAAATTATCTCGAGGGGAAGGTGTTAGGCACCCCTCAAGATCCACTAGTGTGGTTCCCGGCTATGCTACAATTGTGACTTTGAATGCAAAACACGAATAAACAAACAAGTATTGCAAATGGGAAACATAAAAAGGGTTAAAGAAGTGCTGAAATTCAGGAAAGAAACTGCTTTGTTATAAAAGAGATACGCAAGTAAAGGAAAGGGGTCAAGCAATTGGTGCAAGCAACTCAAAAGTCGTGTAAGAAACAGAAGTTGAAAATGCAACAACTTTAAAATTCTAAAAATGTTAAACTAATAAAGAGGGAGGGGGGTCATAGGTTTATACATTACATGGATCATTCATACAACACTGGTACCCAATTGCACTCATAGTGTTATCGTATAATCATCATCTCCATGTCTACCCTTCCCACCCCGTTAAGGTGTTAAAGCGCGGAATGGTATCGTTTACTTATTGCATGCTATTACCCGTCCCGATCCTATCAGTCCTGAGGCAAATGGACTACTAATCCTAAAGGGAAAGGGGTTTGGGGCTTTTAGAAGTTTCAAAGGATAAAATGCTAAGGCGTCAATCAAAACAAATAGTTGCAAATAGAAGGGGAGCAGACAAGCAATCAAGGCTCAAATATGCCTCCGTAAACCATCAAAAATCATAGAGTTTAGCATGTCTTTCACTTACTAATTTTTGTCTTATTTAAACAAAGCGACAAGCAGACTGGTTCAACGCATATTTTTAGGCGAAAAGTCTACATTAGGCATACTCGAATGCGGTTGTTTGAAGGCTGATCTGATTATCTTAAACGTTAGTTAGAACTAGGTGTGACATATACTGACTTTAGAAATAGATTCATAAACTTAACAGGGGTTATTGATTTAAATGGGAAGATACAAGTTATAGCGAGTATTATTTCCATTTATATTCAAAACTTCTGATAGGCATGCTTGTTGATACCCAATTTTTTCCTAAATATTTTTTATACCCAAAATACTTTCAAAATAACATATATGTGCATATATGAGAACACACAAGAGTTTTGGTACTTTACCAAATTTTTAATGATTTTTAAACTAATTTATTGCCTATTTGTATACCATAAAATCGAATAATTATTCCCAAAGTTATCATTTTGGGGAACAACCTATTTTTTATTCTCATATTTACACCAAAATATGGCTAACATAATTTTTGCATATTTTTTAAAATTTATTTAGTATTTTTTAAAATTAAATTGCACGTAATTGCAATATTAGCCCCTTTTAAGATTTAATTGTAATTATATTTATAAAATTGACTGTAGTATTATTAATTTGATAATTATGTATTATTAATCATTTTAGCACGTTTGATTTACTTCCATAAATTATTTTTCTATTTTTATAAATTAAACAAGGGAAAAGTGGCTATTTAAAAGTTAGCCCTTTTTGCATTTCAATTTTAACCGGAATTGGGCACCAATCTCAGCCCCAAATTGAAGCCAATTTCCTAATCCACCCGACCCAACACCCAATCACCCGAACCGGCCCGTGTCCTTTTTAATCTGAGCCGTTGACCATTTTGATCAACGGCCCAAGCTCCCCCTTACCATTTTTAATTCTAAACGACCCCCAAACCCTCCCCATTCTCTCAAATACCGCCGCCTCTAATCCCTCATCTCTCTCAAATGCTCTCGCCCACCTGAAACCCTAATAGCCGCCTACCCCCTTTTCGACCTCAAATCACCGAAATCCATGGCTAATCTAACCATGGACGACCTCTACTCACCGCCTACTGCTCCCACACCCCTGCTCAGTGAAGATTCGAGGATAGACCTCAAGGGTCTTCATCCATACCTTGGTCGATTCAAGATTCTTTGGCCGTTTAGGCCTTGCTTCGGCGTATCTTGGCCTCTTGAGCCTGGATTCGACCTTATCAACTCAGATCTGTTCTCGTGACTTCCAAGACTTTCTCGTCCTTTAGGGTTCTCATAAGCCCTTGCCTATTCAAGGTTCCTTTTCGTTTATTCTTTTAGATCTGTGCTAGATCTATGCTGTTGGTAACATTTTAGAGTTTTTCCCCAAATTTCCTCTTTCAAAACTGTTCAAATCAATTTTAGGGTTTTCTGAAAATGGCTCCTAAAATGTTTTCTAATTCTTTGACTCTCCCTTATGTGTGTTTATGCTCGTTGTTTTATTTCCTATTATGTTCGAGGTTGTTCTCTTATTTCTTACCGGATTTCTACAGTGATTCTTTTACATTATGTGTTCACATGCTAGCCTAGGTTGTTGACTTACTTTTTGCTCTATGTGTTCAGGCTCATGCTTTAATTTTGTTTCTAAAGTTTCGCTGATCATGTTCTTGCCTACCTTTGTCTTAACGCTCGTGGTTTTCTCTTGTTTTTGTTTGTGCATGTCTGCATATCTCTGTGACCTTTTGTGACATTTTAGAACTTGCATGTCAGGAATCTTGGTTTCCTTTGAGGTTTCTAAATGTTTCTTCTAAGGTTATATGCTATGTGTTTTGTCTGGTTCTCATCTCTAAATTGGTTTAACCTCGCATGCCTAATGCTTGTGTGCTCTTTATACACGCTGAATGTACCTCTAAAATAACCATAGATTCGGGACTAATTTCAGACTTCCTTGTGTAAACATGATTGGTTCTTTCCTCGTTTTATTTGAAAAACCTTTTTTAACCTTTCGATTCCCCTATTTCTGACTTGGTTCAGGGGCAATTTTGAATCCCCTATTCCCTGACTTACTATGTACCAATTGATTTACTTTTTCCTTGCCTTATTTACTTGACCGTGTATTTCAAAATTTTCTTTCCTTAATTAAAACCCCTATGTATTTACCCCTTATTTTTATGCTATGCTCAATATGCTTACTTGATCTCCTTTCTTAAATAACTCTTTCCCTTTACCGTTCAAATTTGAATTCCACAATTAAACGGATTTTCCGCTACTGATTGATTCTAATTGATACATGGTTATTTTCTTACCTTGTTCCCTGCCTGATTTCAAACTATAAATACTCTCCTCCTTTCTCTTTGAACACTCGCGAACACGGAACGCAATCTGAGTTCACAAGTCACTCTCACTTAAAAACTCTCTCTCTTTTACTTGTGTTGTTGTGGACTTTGTTTACTCTACTTTCTCCTGCACTCTTTTGCTTCTCTACTGGTATGTATCAGTTAGTTTACATGTCTCCACCACAATGTGTTTACTTCTGCCCACTTCTGTCCAATTCTTTTAGTTGATATTTGTTTCTAGCATATTGTAACATGTTCCCCCTTTCCTTTGTAATTCAGTATTTAAATTATGTATGCATCCTGTCAGTTGCTTGTCATGAATTTGATACTTTATGAATCCCAAACCCTCATACCCCCTTATATGTGAGTTATGGTTCAGGTCATGACAACACTCTAATATTGTTGTCCATGATTCTGGATTGGATTCTTTGAATCCCAAACTCAATCAGTTCCCATTCCCTTTCCCCCTTTATGTGTTTTTGAGCTTTAGACTTGGGTCTGGCAGTTTCCTAATCACTGTCCAAACCCTGGTCTGACCTTCAAGGGTCTGCTCTTAATGTGTTTGTCCAAGCAGGTGACCAGGGGTGTGCCAGCCTACTTTGTGGCTAGGTATGACCATAACCTATCATGGCTCCCCAATCCCCCTTTCACTTTGCACTTACTCTTAGCTATTAAGTTCTGCGCCTCTCTTGCAAGCCATGCTTTGGGACCCCCTGAGCTCCCTCTAAACTTGGATGCCTGAGAGATGGTTCTTCCACACTGCACATTTTCTATTCTAATGGTATCTTGGGTGTAAGCAACACCGGGAATCCCTGAGATTCCTTAGAACTTTGAAACACACTGGGTAAAGAGAAGGCTTTGGAAATCTGGATCCCGGAAGTGGCTCAATCGCATATTATTAGACATTAAGGTTGAATTAGGCTGCTCGGATATAGTTGTTAGCCTCTGATGTATTTTTTCTACATTCTGTAATAACTTGTATAAACTCGGGGAGTATAGTAAAGCGATGTAGGAGGGGTCTTTGCTTTCTTGCATCAAAAGAGGTAGAAATCATGATCTTAGGACTTTATTATTTAACCATCTAGAGATCCTGGCTATAGGACAATTTTAATCACATAGAAAGCATGTCTATAGGACTTGACACTCACTTTCCGCAATTATGCATATAGAAATCCTGCCTATAGGAGTTTAATTTTCTACAAATTTATAAGTGTCATGCCTATAGGATGTGCATACGCATGACATTAGGAAAACTTTAGGTTTAATTAACAAGCATCCGTCTACAAGTTTATTAACAAGTTCGGTAATCAATAACTTGTAGATATCATGTCCATAGGAGCTTATTTTGAATCAAACTTGCTTAGCATGTTTAACAACAGTAGCAATTGATTAGCCGTTTCTTATACGCCTTAGTCAGTACATGTTTTCCAAAATGTAGTCTCTAATAAAACTTGTTTCAAATCAGTGTATACTTTTCCCTAAAATCTATTTCTTTAACTGGCATATCTTTTCTGAAACTGCTTCTTTCTAATATTCTGCCTAAACGTGTTTTTCAACTCAATTCCTGTCTTTTGTACTCGTCGTTTTAAATCAGTTCCGCAACTCACTCTTTTCTTTAGATAACTCTGTCCCTTCTGGAATTTTAAAAACTTTTCTTTTTTTGTGTGTTTAACCACAATTAGGCAGTTTGTTTTCCCTTTTGAACTAGTTTCTAAACATATACAGCATACCCTTTTTATTCAAAACACTTCTGCATAATCATCTTCTAAAATCAGTACTTTCTTAAATCAACTCGCGATTAATTCAATGCCTTAATCTCTGACAACTGTATCCGAGTTGCCTAAAGTAGATTTCTGTCCAAATATATGTGTTGAACCAGTCCACTCACTGCTTAATTTTGATATAAGACCAAATCAGTATTTGTCAAGGCATGCTAAACGATATGACTATTTGATTTATGGGGTTTATTTGAGCCTTATTTGCTTGTTTATTCTTCCCTTTATTTGATACTTGTTTAGAATGTCGAGCTAGAATTTTATCCTTTAAACTCCACAAAGGCTTCCATCCCTTTCTTTCCTTTTAGGATTAGAAGTCCTAATACCCCGGGACTAATAGGATTGGGAAGGGTAGTAGTGTGCGATAATTAAACGACACCATTCCGCGCTTTTATACCTTAATGGGGTGGGAAGGGTAGACATGGAGATGATGATTACACGATAACACTATGTGTACAATTGGGTACTAGTGTTGTGCGAATGATCCATGTAATGTATAAACCTAGGACTCCCCTCTCCTTTTATTAGTTTAATAATTTTTTAGAACTTTAAAAGCTGTTGCACTTTCATCTTCTGTTTCTCACACGATTTTTGGTTTGCTTGCACCAATTGCTTGACTTCTTCCCTCTACTTGCACATTTCTTTTACAACTAAACCGCTCCCTTTCTGTATTTCATCACTTCTTTTAACCTTTTTTGTGCTTCCTGTTATACTTGTTAGTTTATTCATATTTGCACTTAAAGTCACAATTGTAGCATGGTCGGGAACCACACTAGTGGATCTTGAGGGGTGCCTAACACCTTCCCCTCGAGATAATTTCAAGCCCTTACCCAAAAATCTTGTCTGCATCTTTCATTCTTCTAAAACTGTCCTAATGCACTATAATCATTAGGTGGCGACTCTCCAAAATCCAAAAACCCAATTCCCAAACGGGATAAGAGTTGTCTTCCCGAATGTCGTAAACCCGATTCCGCGAGGAAAAAGGGGGCGTCGACAATACTTTCTATGTGAATAATGATTTGGACACTCTTTAGACATTAATAACATTGTAGGAACATGTATGCAGTTTTAATATTATTTACCTACAGATAGCTTGCGTAATGTCATTTGCAGAATGCAACAGTTTGATAGACCATGTTTTATGTGAGATTGCGGAATAATTAGGAATTGACCTATAGGCAGGATATCTACGCGTGTTTGCGGGAATTAAAGATTAAACCTATGAGCATGATTTCTAAATGTGAGTTTTGCAGAAAATTAAAGTTGAAACCTATTGACATGATTTCTAGGTGGATATGCAGAGATGAAAGTTAAAACCTACAGGCATGATTTCTACGCGTGTTTGCATGAATAAAAATTTAAACCTATGAGCATGATTTCTAGATGTAAGTTTGGCAGAAATTAAAATTAAAACCTATAGGCATGATTTCTACCCTTAGTGCAGAAAATAAATCCCATTCCCCTTTCTTTACTAAGTTCCCCAGAGTTTGTACAAGTTATTACAACCCAAAAGAAACAACTGAAATAATAAAAATACATCAAAAATCCTCATCTACATACGAGAAGCCTAATCTAGACTTGAGGCCTAATAATATGTGATTGAACCACTTCCGAGATCTAGATTTCCAAGACTTCTCTTATCTAAGGTGTTTCAGAGATCCAAGCGATTTCAGGAACCCCAGGCAGTGCATTCACCCGAGATATTCATAGAAATTTAGTTGTGCAGTGTGGAAGAGCCAGCCCTTATGTGTCCAAGTTCAGAGGGAGCTCCAGGGTCCCAAGGCAAGGCTCACACAAGAGGGGCAGAACTTAAATTCTAGGAGTTGAGTGTAAGTGCAATAGAAAAGGGTAGGAGGACTACCCAGGCAGGTTGGTGGTCATGCCCAGCCACAATAAGACTGGCACACCCCTGACCAACCTATGATCAAACATTTANTATGATCAAGCATTTAGGGAGTACAGACCTATTGGAGGTCAAGCCATAGCCTGAATAGTAATCAGGAGTACTGCCAGGCCAAGACTGTTACTCAACATACACACAATAGGGAATGGGGATGGGAAATTGACAAGCTTAGGACACCAAAGGATCCAGTTCATATCCATGGACAATGATTTCGGGCATTGCCATGTCTTCTGAACCATAACTTAAAGCATACAAAGGGGGTATGAGGGTTTGGGATTCATGAAGTATCAAATACATGACAGGCAACTGACAGGATGTATACGTAATTTAAACATTGAATTACAAGGGGAAAGGGGAAACATATTACAACATGCTAGAAACAAATGTCAACTAAAAGAGTTGGACAGAGGTAGGCAGAAGTAAAACACATTATTGTTGAGACATGTAAATTAACTGAGACATACTAGTAGAGAAGCAGAAAAGTGCAAAAGAAAGTAGAGTAAACAAAGTCCACAGCAGTACAAGTATCAGAAAGAGAGAGAGAGTTTTTAAGTGAGAGGGATTTTTTTGAACTCAGATTGCTTTCTGTGTTCGTGTGTGTTCAAAGAGAAGGGAGGAGAGTATTTATAGTTTTGAAAATGTGTAGAGAAATAAGGTAACAAGTACAAGTCTAACACAAATATGGCATGGGTACGAATCAGAATCAAATTAGTATAAGATTCCCATTAAATCAGGGGATATTTATTCAAACGGATGCTAACAGGTATTAAATAAAGAAAGGGAGAATAAACCTTGTAAATAGAATGGTTGTTGCATAAAAGAAGCAGTAAGGTAATATAATGGGGAATTAAGTCTAAGTATAGGGTGTAAAATTATTTTTGGAAAGATTTAGGGAGGCCAATCAAAGGAAAAGAATCAATTACCCCTTAACAGGCGAGTAAAATCAAAATTTCACAAAGGAAAAGTTTTGAAAACTAATCACGAGTTTGAGAATCAATAACAGAAGGAACTCAGTATATATAAATGCATGCACAAGTGATAGACACGTGAAACCAAGTTATGACAAAATAACATCATATAGTAGTAACTAAAAGCATGATAGTCAAGTTTCAGTGTTTAACAATAGAGGAAAAAATCAGAAGCATGCAAAGAACTCAGAATTAAAAATAGTCAAGAGAATGGAAGCACACTGCAATTTCAACAAACGAGTTGCACAAACAACTTCAAAGAAATTGAATAGTCCCCAAAGAAACTAGGGTTTTCGAAAATCAAACGAGTTTAGAGGAGATGAGCAGTCAAACAGGTTTAGAATCTCGGATAAACCCCAAAATTAGGGTTTTCACTCATGCTAAATCAGATGAATAACACATAGAAACTCAAACAAGATCCCAAAATTAGGGTTTTTAACATGCTACTCAGATAAAAATAAGGTGAATCAAACAACCATTAACAAGCA
>MU683614.1:102702-132349 GCA_026770625.1 Nicotiana glauca
ACCGGAGAACAGTTATCGAACAAAGGCTTGGTCGGAACCCTTCAAGATCTGGTCGTTGGACCTTTAGAAGTGAGCATACAGAAGCCATGGGAGGCTAGGATAGGCCTCCGATAAGCCTGAGAAGCCATAGATTAGGGCTTAGATGAGAGGCGGCGGCTAGGGTTTAAGGCGGTGTTTAGAGAGAGTTGAGAGAGGAGAGGATTCAGAGGCGGCGGTTGAGAGAAAATGAATTAGGGTTGGGAGTTTGGTAAATTAAAAAAGGAAAGGGCATGTTTGGGCCGTTGATCTTCTAGATCAACGGCTGTGATTAAATGGGGATTCGGTCGGGTATTAAAATGGGTTGTGGGTTGGGTTAGTTTTAAAAATGGGCTGGTTGAAATTGGATTCAAATTGGGGCTGCAATGTGGCTATGATTGAAATGTAAATGGGGCCATAAGTTAAATAGCCAGTTTTTCCTTTTTTTAATTTAATAAAATAGTAATACTGATTTTAAAAATGAATTAAATGTACTGGGTAGAAGAACCTGGTTTTTCTAAGTGTACTTACTACTACTGTTTGCGGAATTAAAAGTAGATAAAATAAAGAATACAGAGATTTTTATGTGGAAAACACCTGGCTCAAAAGGTGAAAAAACCACAACCTACTACTCAGAATGATTTTTCCCAACACTTCACTAAATCACTAAGCCAAAACAGCATTTACAAAACTCTTTGTAAACCTAAGGATTACCTCTAATCCCGTTGTAGATACCAGCCTCTAACTGCTGCGATAACTTCATGTTAATTCTAACTTGAATACTCAAAATACCTATTACAATTGCGTCTAGATAAAGCTGAAAGGTACAATATGAAAACACCTACTACAATTGAACTAGAAGTAAAGAAAGACACATAAAACTCTTTATGGAGCTAGTTCTTCAATCTGGTTCATGTAGCTTTAGGTTTGCACACTTGAATCACACACGGACTGCTTGCAAAAAGCCTTGCTATTTTGCTCTCAATTCACGTTTAACTTCTGCATTTTTGTGCAACACTTTAATGTGAGAACATCCTGCAATTTACAAAGTTAGTAGATGAAGAAAAAACTAGAGTTCCGATGCAACTCTTCCTTGGTGGAAGAGTTCTAGTTGATTTCAACTTCTAACTCCTTCCCTATCTTGAATTGTGTTCTCTTTGATTAAGGACTCATCCTCCTTATCAATTATGCAACCTTTTCGATCAGGAGATATCAAATACACTAAGTTAAGATTATATCCTTCACGTGCAACCCAAATGCTCGAATCTGCCCGTTTCTATGCACCTGCGTGATGGACCTGGTTCATCCTGAGTTCCTTTGTCAGTCTTCAAAACTAGCCTTTACTTGGGCCAACAGGAATAGCCAGCCCCAGTGTGTCAAAGTTCAGAGAAGTCTCATAGAGTCCAAAGCAATGCTCACACTGGAGGGGAAGGAACCTAGGTATTCTAAGAATTGGAGTGAGAATGCTTTACAAGAGATTATTTTGAGAAAATAGTTTTTAGACTCCCAGGAAATAAGGAGCAAATAGGGTCATTCAATTCTTGGGACTTAAGCAAAGGGTCCAGCAAGAACAAAGAACATTCAGATACAGGATCACTTAGTTTAGCTATTACTAGGTGAGTAAACACAAAGACATGGCATGATGGAATTAATCAAACAATCACATACAAAAGGGGTAGCAGGGATTGGGAGCAATGTTGGTCAAGAGTCCATGAGAGGCGAGCCTTTAGAACAGGACAGAAGGAACATGCCAGTGGGGGAAGTAGACAGACATAGATCTAATTCAGATATGAGCAGGCATGCAGACCTGATGAAAGTAGAAACACATAGGTCTAATTAAAATAGAAGTAAACAGGCTGAAAGCAAGACACACCTAGGTTTAATCAAACAGAAGTAGACATGCTATTGCAGTAAACATATGAATTGGATAGAAGTATACATGTTGGTAAACACATAGATTGAACAAAAGTAGACATGCTAGTAAGCACATAGATTGAACAGAAGTAGACATGCTAGTAAACACATAGATTGAACAGAAGTAGACATGCTGACTACAGGGGAACACCTAGGTTTAATTGAATAGCAGGAAACATATAGTCTAATTGCATAGCCATAAACATAGTAAACATAGAGCATATAGATCTAAAATAGTCATACTGATAATAGGAAACACATAGTTTAATTAAATAGCAGTAGTGGAGGCATACCAGTTGGAAATTTGCAGTAGGTGAGTGAAGTAAATAGGATCCAAGATCTAGTCTTGGTTTCTAGTCGACTAGATAGTGCAATAGACAAGTAGCAGTAGGTTGAAATAGAGAGAGAAAGAGAGAGCAAGAAATTTTTAAGTGTTTTCCCTTAGGTCTGTGTGTGTGTGTGTTTGAAATAGAGCCATGTACTTATAGAAGTCGAGTAATGTAAAGTAAATAAGGCAAGGCAGATTAATATTGTAAATAAGTTAAGAAAAGCAATCAAATAATCAATTAAGCTTGATAGGGCAGACAATCGGGGAATTATTCCCATAAATAACTCGGATTGAGTTTCAAATAAGGCAAGAAGTGAGTCTAACAACCAATTAAGGTTAGAACCCATAAATCAAGCAATCAATCACACAAATAAGGTAACCTGAGCAATTAGAGACCATTCTGGGGTCAAACAACCCCTAAATAGGCAAGAGAAGTTAATTGGGAATCTGAGGATTAAGGAAAGCAAGCAGAAATTCAAGAAATCATTTCAGCAAAAATGAAACCCTAAATAATTGAATCAGTTAATTATTCAAAAACAATAGCAGACAAAATATTGAAGCGAACAATGAACAGTAAAACAATCAGGCCTGGAACATTGTCATTACCGAAAGATTAAACAAAACATAAGAAATTTCGGAAAAGCCTTTTGCAAGAATAGATAAAGTAGAACCCCTAATTTTGAAAATGCTTAGAGTCAATTAACAGTAGGGGAATCTGAAGACTCTTAAAGAAAACGGTCATGAAAACTTGAAACCACTTCAATCATAGAGTTTAACAAAAATGTATTGTTATGGGGTATATCAAGGTTCAGTCTTCGGTTCATATTTCGTCGACCAATACTTCCTAATTCACATCTTTGTTGAAAGAATTTCTTTTGTAATTCCTTACATAAGGATTTAGAAAATACCGGATCGCCACCTACACATTTGACCAATCAATAATCAAGGAAACCAAAACCCTAAAATAACAAAGTACCAAAATCGATTGACAGTAAGAAACAAGAGATCTTTAAAGAAAAGTCATTAACGAACTTAGAATCATTCCAGATCTACAAAGATCTATACGGAGTCCAAAGACTAAGGCTTTGAGGAAAAAGGGGAGGGTAAAGAGAATCTGGTTTTGAACCAGAGATTCAAACCATAAACATCGAGATAGTAGCACTCACAAATGGAGGTGACTGTAGGCGAACTCTTACAGAGTCTCGAACAAGATCTGCGCTAGATCTTTTGGGATTTCTTTCATGGAATAGCAAAATCAAACAACCAGAAGATGTAGGAGATCAATGGAGGTCTGAAACAATCGTGGAACCTCATAGAACAGGTAGGAATCGAAGGGATTAGGGCTAGGTTTAGGTGGCGGCGATTAGGGTTAGGGTTGGGTCTTAGAGAGAACGGATAGGAGAGGATTTTATGGCGGCTGAACGGGAGAAGCGATTAGGGTTTAGGGGTCTTTTGGACTTAAAAATGAAAGGGGGAATGGTGGTCGTTGATCTCTGTGATCAACGGCCAAGATTAAAGGGGTTTGGGGCCTGATAGAGTCTTTAGGTTTGGGCTTGGTGGATTTGGGCCTGGTTCTAATTGGATTGGAATTGGGGAATTTAAATTGGGTTGGTTTAATAGGCTGGGTCCAAAAAAAATATAAAGGGATGTTTTTTAAATACCTATTTAATTGATAAACAAAACTTTAAAAAATAACTAACAGATTATAAAAATTATTTTCATACCTAGAAATGTCTTAACACAATTACTTAGCATTTAAAAAAATACAAAAGTTATTTTCTGGTAAAATAATGTAATAATGCATGCATGGGCTATAATTGCAAAGTTATTGCAATCATAACCCCAAAAATGTAAATATGGCTAATTGTAAAATAATTAAAACTTAGTCAAATGCAAATGATAAAAATTAAGTCACAAAATTATTATAAAACTATTTTGTGATGCAATCAGTAATTGTTTATACAAATAAAAATACCAGGATAAATTAATTAAAACCCTTAAAAATGCAGAAATTATGGAAAAATATTAGTTGATGCTAATGCATAGTTTGGGAGGTATATATGCAATAACAACAATAACATACCCAGTAAAATCCCACTAGTGGGGTCTGGAGGGAGTAGAGTGTACGCAGACCTTACCCTTACCCGAAAAAGGCAGAGAGGTTGTTTCCAGGAGACTCGCGGCTCAACAGGAAAGGAAATAATATCAAAAAATTAATAAGAGAAAATACATGTAACAATAAAAGATACCAGAAAGAAAATAACCGCAACAAATAAGTGAAAGGACAATAACACAAAACTATGCAAAACATCAATGTGAATACAACAAAGACCGCTAACAAACCTAACGAAACTCTAATAGACTACCCGGTACAAAAGGGGAAGAACACTCAACTACCCCCTAGCCTACCACCCTAATGCTCGACCTCCACATGTTCCTATCAAGAGCCATGTCCTCGAAAATCTGAAGTCGCGCTATGTCCTGCCTGATCACCTCGCCCTAATACTTCCTAGGCCACCCTCTGCCTCTTCTCGTACCTGCCAAACTCAACCGCTCACACCTCCTAACCGGTTCATCTAGGCTTCTCCTCCACACGTGTCCGAACCATCTAAGCCGCGCTTCCCGCATCTTATCGTCCACGGGAGCCATGCCCACCCTCTCCTGAATATCTTCATTCCGAATCTTATCCAGCCTAGTGTGCCCACACATCCATCTTAACATCCTCATTTCTGCTGCTTTCATCTTCTGGATATGTGAATTCTTGACTGGCCAACACTCAACTCCATACAACATGGCCGGTCTAACCACCGCTTTATAGAACTTACCTTTGAGTTTCGGTGGCACATTCTTGTCACACAGGACTCCAAACGCTAACCTCCATTTCATCCACCCCACTCCTATACGGTGCGTAACATCCCCATCGATCTCCCCATCTCCCTGGATAATTGACCCTAAGTACTTAAAACTTTCTCTCTTGGGGATGACCTGTAAGTCAAGCCTAACTTCCACCTCCGCTTCCCCCGTCATGTTGCTGAACTTACATTCCACATATTCTGTCTTAGTCCTACTCAACTTGAAACCTTTAGACTCTAGAGTCTACCTCCATACCTCCAGTATCCCATTAACGCCGCCTCACGTCTCATCAATTAGAACTATATCATCAGAGAACAGCATACACCATGGCACCTCTCCTTGGATGTGGTATGTCAGTGAGTCCATCGCCAGGGAAAATAAGAACGGGCTTAGCGGAGATCCTTGGTGTAATCCCATAACCACCGAAAAAGTCTCTAAGTCATCTCCCACAGTCCTTACCCAAATCATAGCTCCATCATACATATCCTTTATCGCCCTAATGTAAGCCACCGGCACACCTTTCACCTCCACACACCTCCAAAGGACGCCCCTAGGGACCTTGTCATATACCTTCTCTAGGTCAATAAACACCATATGCAAATCCCTCTTCCTATCCCTGTATAGTTCCACCAACCTCCTAATAAGGTGGATAGCTTCCGTAGTAGAACGACCCGGCATGAACCCGAACTGGTTTTCCGATATAGACACCGCCCTCGTTATCCTCATTTCCACCACCCTCTCCCAGACTTTCATGGTATGACTTAGTAACTTGATACCCCTATAGTTGTTATAATTCTGGATATCTCCTTTTTTCTTGTACACCGGAATCCACCGCCATTCATCAAACATCCTCTTAGTCTTGAAGATAACATTAAATAGCCCAGTCCGCCACTCCAAGACTGCCCTACCAGCATATCTACAAAACTCTACTGGAATCTCGTCAGGTCCGGTCTCTTTGCCACGACCTCCTCAACCTTAATGCGCCTACAATACCTAAAGTCTCGGTGACTCTCGAAGTGCCCCAATTGCCCTAACATGATGTTTCCATCCCCCTCTTCATTCAGAAGTTTATGAAAGTACGACTGTCATCTTTGCCTAATCTGGGCCTCTTCCATCAATACTCGACCGTCCTCGTCTTTAATACACCTCACTTGATCCAGATCGCGAGCCTTCCTCTCTCTCGCTTTGGCCAATCGAAATAACTTCTTATCCATACCTTTGCCCCCCAGTTCCTCATAAAGCCGACCAAAAGCAACAGCCTTAGCCTCTGAGATAGCTACTTTTGCCTCCTTCCTAGCCTCCTTATATCTTTCTCTGTTCGCTCTCCTTTGATCCCTCGTCGGTGCTCGCTATTAACTTAATGTACGCCGCTTTCTTGGCTTCTACTTTTCTTTGGACCACGTCATTCCACCACCAGTCTCCTTGATGCCCGCCATAATAGCCTTTCAAAACTCCCAACACCTCTCTTGCTGCCTCCCTTATACAGCCTGTCGTCGCTATCCACATAGCGCTAACGTCCCCACCACTCCTCCAGGCACCCATATTTGTTAGCCACCCCTCCAACTCATGCACATATCCTTAGAAAAAGCTCCCCACCTGATCCTCGACGGACCCCGAACAACCGGCTTCTTCCTCTTCATCAAAATACTGACATCTATCACTATGAGCCTATGCTGAGTTACGAGGTTCTCACTCGGGATCACCTTGCAATCCTCGTACAACCCCCTATTAAACCTCTTGAGGAGGAGATAGTCAATTTGGGTCTTAGCCACCATAATCCGGAAAGTAACTAAATGTTCCTCCCTCTTCGGAAACATAGATTTCACGATCACCAACTCAAAAGCTCTAGCTAAATCCAACAGTGAGGTACCACCCCCGTTCCTATCACCAAAGCCAAATCCACCATGCACCTCACCATAGCCACCAGCAGATGACCCAATATGACCATTGAAATCCCCTCCTATTAATAGCTTCTCCGTCGGCGGGATACCCCGCACCACCTCATCCAGCGCCTTCCAGAAGCGTCATGAAGCCCGCTTCCAAATACTCATCGAACCAAAATGCTCAGGTTCACTGATCACATGAATAATGGTATCAAGCACAGCAAAGTGCACAAGTAAAACTGTGGGAACAATGAATAGAAGAAATAAAACATGAGAGAAGCAAGCATATCTAAGGTGAAATGAGCAAATCAACATCCCGAGGGCTACCTCGCCCGCATCGCCATAAGGCCTGAACAGAATTACAACATGCGTGAGTAATAATCATACAACCTCACCGCCTAACACAGCATAAAAGAGTAGCACATAACATAGGCCAGGGGAACAAATAATATCCATTCTGCCTTATAACATAACCATAATTAATGACAATCTCAAAGGAGTACACAAACTTGACCTGATACAAAATATATATTCTCGCTGACCTTCCAAAGAGCCCCCAACCAAATCTTGATCCTTCCCAATTAGGTAAATATTCTTCAAAAATCCACAGCAACCTATCGATAATGCATGCTATTAATTATCCCATTCTCAACATTTCTTCGCAATCCGTAATCAGGAAATAGTCCACACATGAGGGCATCTAGCCCCAAAACCTCGGGAATACCAAAGTTTCTATACCCGAACTCAACTACGCAAATAAAATTGATGATACATCACTCACATCCCATAATCGTGTCTAAGCACCCATATAGAATTTTCGGCCGTGCAACAGAACATGAACCTCGAAAGCCTCAAAACCCAGTAATCACCATGCTACTAGCCACGCACCCGCAAACCAAAAATCAAGGTCCTTTCCAAAAATGCACACTCTTCACATATGATAGCTGACAATGCCAACACCCTATTAATTTTTGATACCTATCCAGGAGAAAACCATAATGTATAACATATTATTTATGCTCATAGTAGCCAGCTGACTCAAGTCGTTGCCAAAACCATCGAGAATTCTCTGGAATCTGCCTGCATGCAACTAAGCCATTAGGACTGCATCTCCCCAACTCATCCGAGTCACACAAACCGTCCAATACCAGAGTGTTGCCACAAATGCTAGTAGACAATTCCTACTCAAAAGGACCAATTACTTCCATTGCCATGTTGACCCAACACCACGGGACTGACCCATTTCTGTAGATAGTCGATATGTAATAATCCCAATCAAAGCGCCAAATACAGAACATCCTAACACGAACCACGTGGCCAAGAAGCTCATAAACCACTGTATTTCCTCTTAAGCACCCCGTTCTGCTGCAACCACGATGCCTACGTTGAATAGACCTTCTGTGAATCTTAAGTTGTTCCTCCGACTCCCCTTGATACTAAAATGTAGATCCATTAATGAAGCAGAAACACAGTAAGCCCCAATGTGATCCCATGCAAAATTTCAGACCTTAGTCATACACAGAATCGGGAAATTTACCAATACCACATATACACATACCTCAGGCCAAAACTGATGTAAACTTGACTCTATAATTTGAATGCAGCTAGTGGGCTCCTCCACTTGGCGCAAAGCCATAGAAAACAACATCTGATAATCTGCAAGACTAATCTTCATAGTTCGCATAATACCAATCACAAGGTACCCCAATACCACTAACTATCCTCAATCAACATCCACCTCGTGACCCTGCCATAATCTCGAGACTAGCCAACCAACTAAACCTTCCCAAGCTCGTACTCATCAACCAGATGCCGGAACCCACTGCACCTCTATACGAGCAATTGAATAGTCTTTCAATAACTCTGTATCTTCAGTCTAGACGACATGTTGAGACAATGTCTAAGCATCCCTGACTCTATCATAGCCCGTCTATGGCAATACATACCACTGGCGCACAGCAGACACTGAAAGTGTAATATCATACACGAGTAGTTGTAAAAGAACAAAAGTTATATGCTTCAAGTTGAATCAATATCGCACGATAAGGAATGAAAAAAGTGGGATTTCCTAATAGTTCTATAGCCTCTCAAAGATAAGTACAGATGTCTTCGTACCGATCCGCAAGACTCTACTAAACCTGCTTATGACTCGTAGCACCTATGAACCTAGGGCTCTGATACCAACTTGTCACGACCCAAAATCCCTCCTAAGGGGTCGTGATGGCACCTACTCTCTAAACTAGGCAAGCCTAACATTTACATAATTAACATTGATATTCACTAACTTCAAATTAGATAACTCTGAACAATTATAATTCTCAAAACCGGTGGTACAAGTCACAAGCCTTTCTAAGAGTAGTTATACAAAATAAATATGTCACTCTTCCAGAAGAAAAGGAACAAATGGAAATAAGTACAAATTAAGGTAACTCTGAGGCCTGCAAACGCAACAACGTGTTTACTTTGAGTCTCCACTGTGACGATCTGCACAACTACTACCGATCAAATACCTGGACCTATACAAAAAAAATGTACAGAAGTGTAGTATGAGCACACCACAACGATGCCCAGTAAGTATCAAGAATAACCTCCGTGGGGTAGTGACGAGGAACAGTCAAGACACCTACTAGTCAAATAAATTGCACAAGAATATGATAATGAACTACCAAGATAAAGGTAACAAAGCAATATCAATAGCAGGGAAAAATCCAACTACAAATAGTAGAGACAATAAAGGGGAACATAGATAGTAACGAACGATAACCAAGTAAATTAACACCAACATATCAGGGACACAGACAAGTAAGAATATGTTCAAACAATGAAGTCAATGCCAACTCAATCAATCACATCATTTCTAATACAAAATCCAGACCATCTCAATGCTCGGTATCTCATATCATAACCTCAATTTCCAAACATTTAGCACACAGGGAACCTTGTGCCCATATATTTCTATCTTACTTTGCACAGCAAAAGCCACGTGCCACACGGTACATAATATCCGTAACCAATACAATTGAGATATTCAAGGAGTCTCGTTTATATAACATAAAGTAGATTACAACTTCTAAAATAATTAGGAAATCAGCAAGAAAAGATGAATTTATTTTTAGAATCCCTTTTCAAATAAAATACAATATCAAATGAAATATTACATTTAATATAGGATTTAATAAACTAAAACTTAGTAGAATTTCCTTTTTTAAGTAAGATTCAATATCATCGGGTTAAAGAAATTTAATTGAGAAACTAATTGAAATAAAATAGAATATTTATAAGAATTTGAATTATTGAAAGGTGAATATATACACGGCGAGGTCAAATTTAAAAATCATATATAGCAGCGTAGTACTAATTCCTTTATTTTAAATCACGATATTACTAATAGCTTAACAGGAGAGGAGGAAATGATTCAACATGGTAGATTTAATTTAAAAGTTAATTCACCAGAATAATAGTGTCAGAGAAAGAATTCAAGGAACAACGGCAAGTCAACAACTCAATGCCAATAACCTGATCCTCACAACTCAGTGAAACCCGAAATACAATTTGTCAAAGTCTTAAACAAATGAACTAGGGTCTTCTCAGTATTCAGCTATAACCAAATCCTAAATGATATGTAAAACTACCAAATAACTTGTACAGTCAAAGAGGAACACATGAGCATATATATATATATTGATGCAGCGTGCATTCCGATCCCACCAATCCTCCCTTATTCCTCCGTAAATATTACAATAGAAGTAAATAGTATATATATTTGTTGTGACATGCAACTCGATCTCACTAATCCTCCCTTATTCCTCCTTAACAATTACAATAAGAGTAAATAGTATATATATTACCATATCAATAACAACAAGATCATTTACCCTTATTACTCCTTGTTGCGGCGCGCAATCCGATCCCACCAGTCCACCCATGTTACTCCTCAATATATATCACCCTTATTCCTCATATTGCGGCGTGCAACCCGATCCCACATGTCCACCCTTATTACTCCTTGCTTCGGCGTGCAACCCGATCCCACCATACAATATCAACTATCCTTTAGTCCTCCTCAACATATCAACAATCCAGACATAATTTAAAATCAACAACAACAACATTTCAACAACCCAATCACAAGAATTTTTACCACCAAGTGAGTACACACAACAAGAGAATCACGGAAAAACCAAGAAGCACAACCACCTTTTCCAAAAATAACAAGACATAAGGCACGTGATAACTTCACCGGCAACCACAACAATTTGAACACATAGCATATATACACGGAGTCATAGAGGAATTTATAGTTAAGAAATAATAAAACAGTAAGGAGGACAACCACTTCGATTAATGGAAATAAGGGCCAAGTAACAAGTGAGACTTAGAGGGAATCTAACCACATCGTATGGAGCATATAGAGGTAGAACAAGCAATTAGTAAACCCAATCATATCGGAAAACTTCCCACTTAGTGAACATAAGGACCTAAGAACCCTAAAGGTAAATTTTCCATAAATAAGTCCAAGCACACACTCGTCACCTTGCGTGCACGGACTACAATTAGCATAGAAGACTCAAATCCTAAGGGGGAGTCCCCCACACAAGGTTAGGAAAGATACTTACCTCAATCCGATCAATTCAATACTCAATTTAGCTTTTTTGTTTGCCAATTCATCAATGCTCGGCTCAATCTAGCCAAAAACGAAATGCATCAAACAATGCAAGAGGAAACAATTCCAATTAACAAAGCTATGATTCTTATATAATTTGCAAAAAGTCAACAAAAGTCAACTCCCCGGTCGCACAACTCGAACCCGACAAAATTTACCAAAATCGAATACCCATTCCGATACGATTTCACCCATACAAAAGTTATCAAATTCTTATACCATTTTGTCCTTCAAATCATCATTTTATATTTTTGAAAGATTTCACAATTTCCCCCAAATTTTCCTTCAGATTCTCATGAATTTGATGATAAATCTAAGATATAATTAGAAAATAAAGTTGGAAATTGATTAAAAATACTTACTCATTGACTTGGTATGAAAATCTCTTTACAAAATCGCATCACCTCGACTCTAGGGTTCAAAAATATGAAAAATGAAACAAAGACTCTAATACCTAGCTTTTAACAGGCTGCAGATGTTGCATTTGCGACACTGGGTTCGCAAATGCGAATTTGCAAAAGCGAAGAATACTAAACAAATGTGAAGCCTGACCTGCCCTGACATTATCGTAATTGCGATAAAATACTTTGCAAATGCGAAGAAGGGGCCTTCGCAAAAGCGGCCAAATGTTCGCAATTGCGAACTTCCCTTGACCAAATGGTTTCCACATTTGCGAGAATGGCTTCGCAAATGTGAAGCCTACCAGCCTCAGCCTTTTCCGCAAATGTGATTCAATGTCCTCAAAAGGGGTCGTCGCAAATGCGACCCAATATCGCAAATGCGAGATCAGAGCAGAAAAATTAGAAATTTCTTCCAAACACTCTGAAATGCTTTCGAAACTCATCCGAGCGCTAGGGGCTCCAAACCAAACACCCGCACAATTCTGAACACATAAAACGAACTCACTCATGCGATCGGAACATCAAAATAACCTCTAGAACCACGAATCGCCAAAATGCATGAAAACCACTATGAACTTCAAGAACTTATAGAATTGCAACCAAGCGTCCAAACCCTATCAAATCAACTCCAAACGACACCAAATTTTGCAGACAAGTCAAAAATAACATAACGGGATTGTTCCAACTTTCAGAATCACATTCCGACCTCAATAATATAATATTCAACTATGGGTCAAGCCTTTCCATTTTTCAAACCTCAACTTTTCCAACTTTCGCCGAAATGCCTCAAATTACCCTACGAGTCTCCAAATCCAATTCCGAACGCACGCCTAAGTCCAAAATCAACATACGAAGCTAATGACTTCATCCAAAACTCATTCTTGTGCCGTTTACTCAAACATCAAATTCCGGTCAAATTCTTACCGCTTAAGCTTCCAAAACTAGATTGCTTCTTCCAATTTCACTCTGATTCATCCCGAAATAGAATCCAACCATGAACGTAAGTCGATAAACATAATGTGAAGCTGCTCGTAACCTCAAACTGCCGAACCGGATGCAATTGCTCAAAATGACTAGTCGGGATGTTACAATATGATAGTCTGTGCCTGCTAAATAATATGAGCAATCCCCTATCTTAAAGGAGTTTGCGAAGTATTATTTATGTTGCACGAGGTGATCCTTAAGGCTAAAAAACTTGTGACCCCCCCCCCTCCCCCGTCTTTTTTCCTTTACATACTTGTTTCCACGCTTAGTTATCTATAGATTTTACGCAATCATTAAGATTTGTACCAATTTATATGTGTTATAATAAAACTCTTCGATTTATTTTTTACTTTTTTGATTTTTTGATCACCTATCCTAATTGCCTAATCCATATAGTCTTAAGTTTTGTCGGGACCCACAGTTGTGGACCTCGAAGAGTGCCAACACCTTCTCTTTGAGGTAATTTGAGTCCTTAGCCGATCTTTGATAATGTTGACTAGTTAAACATAGTCATTTGCATAATATGTGCTCTAACGCACCTCAAAACCGTTAGGTGGCGACTCTTCTCTTTTAACATTATACCCTATCTCCTTCATTTAAAAGAGTTGTCACATGTCGAAACCTGATTTTGCGAGAAAAAGGAGCGCGACAGAGGTTAGTGGCTTAACTTAATTTTGGTTAATTTTCATGATTTTCCATAGATTTTACCCTTAAATCTAGAATTTTAAATGGTAGATAAGTTGAGTTTTGTGGTTTAAACTTAAGAGAGCTAATTTTGGGAATTTAGAACTTAATTTGAGATCGGATCTTGAAACAGCACATATTTGGGCTTGAAAATAATGGGTCATCTCATTTTGGTCTTGATTTCGAATTTCGACCATGTGGGCCCGGCTAACTTAAGTTGACTTTTGAGGTTTTCAAAAGATTAAAGCTTTATTAATTGGGATCGCTTCCTATAGTACTGTTTAACTTCCTTGATTAATATTTGTCTAGATTTGAGTCATTTGGAGGTGTATTCTAAAAGGAAAATAGTTTTGGAGCTTTAGACTAGCCCGGATGAGGTAAGTGTCTTGCATAGCTTGGTTTAAGGGAATATTTCCTAGAAAATAATATTTTTTACTACATGCGAGGGTGATGTATATGTGAGGTGACGAGTGTATATGCATGTACTATGGGTATCTATGCCTGGGATAGATTCTAGGATTACTTATTGCTTTGTTGAGTTGCATATTCTTCTTGACTTATATCTTACTTGATTCTATGGCAACATGAGTACAATTATCCATGCCAGAGATCATGGTTTAACTTATGATATCTTAACTGATCACAATGGATTATTTTTTAGGATGGTTATGTACTTGGTTTGGTCGTAGTCATACTTTATATCATGAACACATATCTATATCCGACATTCTTGTGATACTTGAGTTTCTATATTTATATTTATGTTAAATATCATGTTCAAACGTTATTGCAATATTGAAGCAAGATATTTACTTGTACATTATATTGAAGCTAAATATAAGATTCAAGCTACCTTCTGATCTGGGTAGTTTAGGATTTTAACTCTATTTATGTAAACTTCAAATAGACATTATATTTATTTTTCATATCAGTTTGTAAATCTAAACCGTCGTGGCTCATGACTTGTACCATAAATCCTTGGGTTATTGTATAAAAATTCAGTCACTTATTAACTTTAATGAATTTCATTAGAATTGTGTTGACTGATATTTGGCTTACCTAGCAGGTTGGGTTAGGTGTCATCATGACTAGGCGGATTGCAAGTTGTAACACAAATGCACGCGTTAATACTAAATTGTTCATCTTTACAAGTTCAAAAGATATTGTCAAGACCCAAATCCCGAACCTGGTCGTGATGGCGCCTTTTGTGACGACAAGGTCAGCCAGTTAACCCAATTCACCCATTTAAAACAATTATTTAGCTCAATTATAGTACAACATGGTTTAAGGATACCAAATAGCGGAAAAATATAGATAAAGATGCGGAAATCCAACCCAACACAGCCCTAACCGAGGTGTCACAAGTCATGAGTATCTATTAGAGTATAAATATAACTACAAGGTCTGAAACATACAAAACAGGACTGATGAAAAAAAGGGGAGAAAAGCGGTGCTGCGAACGCTGACAGCCACCTTGCTAAGCTTTTACAACTCTGCCTCCAAACAACCTGTACCCGCTGCCTGGTGAATAA
This sequence comes from Nicotiana glauca, assembly GCA_026770625.1. Classification (NCBI taxonomy): domain Eukaryota; kingdom Viridiplantae; phylum Streptophyta; class Magnoliopsida; order Solanales; family Solanaceae; genus Nicotiana; species Nicotiana glauca. Next base: position 117,960 of record MU683614.1, read on the forward strand.
ATACCTGCAACTGCACATGAGGTGCAGGGAGTAAAGTGAATACTTCAACTTAGTGAGTAATAAGGGTAAATAACAACTGAGTAGTAAGAAATCACGTAAAGCAAGCCATCATGCTATATATGAGTAGTGTAAACCCTTTGAGAAAACAGTGAAATGGTGAAATCTTTAGAAATATCTTAGCTCAGTTTAAAACCTCTTTTGAAGATGTCTTTTTCCAACAGTTAAGCAAATGAATGCAAAACAAGTAATGCAAACAAGCAAAAAAGTCAGCCCCTCGGGCACAACACTCCGTTAACAGATAATGCCAGGATATCAGGTAATTATTGCAAAAAGTAGCATAAAAGCCAATGAAATAAGAGTGCAGAAATATTATGACAGATAATACAGATAAGAACAAATGCATGAGTGCAATGCAATGCATATGACGGTACACTCTGGTACCCACTGCGGTGTGCAGCCCGAGCCATCCATTTATTTATCGTCGACGGCGCTCACTGGGGGTGTGTACAGACTCCGGAGGGGCTCCTACAGCCCAAGCGCAATATCAAGCCATCTCGTGGCATCAACCAGTCTCTCGGCCTCAAGATCAATGTAATCAAATAGGCTCTCGGCGTCAATATTGATATAACACTGCTGCGTCGCACAGCCCGATCCTTAAGTATCCTCACAATACAGGCCCTCGGCCTTACTCAGTCAACATAATCACATAAGCCACTCGGGCAACAATAAAGCATGATGCTCAGCCCCAAAATAATTTATAAAAATATCATTTCGAGTGTTTAAGGCATAACAACTTGGCTGAGTTTTTAAAACAGTGGAAAATACATGACTGAGTTCAAATACATAATTAAATCAGTGAGGAATTATCGACAACAATCCCCGAAGGGTTGAAATAATTGGCACGAAGCCCAAATATGGCAATCAACCCAAATTATGATGATAACAAGTAGCTTCAATCAAATACGCAGTAATTTTATCAATTGGGATGGACCAAGTCACAATCCCCAACGGTGCTCTACCCACGCTCGCTATCCGGCGTGTATGTCACCTCAATACAGCACTATGGTGTGCAAATTCGGGGTTTCAAACCCTCAGAATGTCATTTACAAACATTACTCACCTCTATCCGGTCCAAACTCTAGCCCGCGATACCTCACCCGCATGAATCGACCTCTAAATGCTCCAAATCTAGCCACAATCAGTACATAATCATTAAAATATGCTAAGGGAGCGAAGCCCACTCGAAAATATCCAATTTAACATCAAAATCCCGAAATTGCTCAAACTTGGGCCCCGGGCCCACGCTTTGAAATTCGACGAAACTCACAAAATCCGATAACCCATTCAACCACGAGTCCAACCATACAAATTTTACTAAAATCCGACAACAATTCGGCCTCCAAATCATCAAATCTTATTTTCAAATCCCTAGGCTTAAACCTTCGGATTTCACCCCAAAATAGGTAATCTAGTTAGGATATTTGATGATAATCCCATATTATTGACTAACAATGACCAGAAGTGACTTATCTCTAGTTTTCACATGAATTCTTACTCAACAATCACCCAAAAACGAGATTGAAGACTAAGGTATAGAACCTTACCTCTTTGATGAAGAACTTGTGATTGGGTTCTTTGATTCTTGAAGATTGATGCAAGATTGGATGATTTAAATGGTGAGTTCCCATTCTCTCTCTAAAATGCTCTCACCTCTCTCTAGAATGCTCAGAAAATCACCCCAAAATGAACCCAAAGCCTATTTATCAAAATGGGGTCGGGTCATGAAAATAGGAGAATTAACCCTCTGAAGTCGGGTCTGCTATAGTAGAATGGATCGTAGAACGAGAATGCTGGCCGCATAATGCACCGCAAAATCGGTACCTAAAACTGGGCTACACTAGCCCAGTCTGCAACAGAAATGCGACCGCAAAGTCCGAAATGCGACAGGTTTTGCGGTCTCAGATTTGACACCGGATCGCATTTTCCAGCCTTTGGTAATTTGATCATAACTTTGTGTAGGAATGTCCAAATGACGAACAATTTGAAGCGTTGGAAACTAGACTCAGAGACCTTTCATATAATAGGTTGTTCATCACATAAAACTATATATATATATATATATATGCATATATTCTCGTCCAATGTAGGGTCTTGTGCGCATTCTTTTGGAATTTTATCCTATCATTTAGTTTTTCCAACTTGGCTCACACTTAGGCATGTCCTAAGGCCCCAAATAACTTATAATATTCCTCATACACTTATTATCATATCCAATTGATATCCATCATATTGATAAATCCTCGTTCGTAGACAGAATAATATAATTAGCACACGTCGCCTTTATTAATAGCGCTTAAGTACTTCAACATTTTTCCGGGGTGTTACATTCTCCCCTACTTAGGATCATTCGTCCTTGAATAAGAAGTAACGTCTGCTCCCAAACACATAACATAATTTAACCATTTTCTCATGCACCTCCAGCTCCCAAATTTTTACTAAGTCCCAAATATTTTTTAAAAAAAATTCGGCAGAGTCTCCTTTGTAATTGAGCCTATCCACCTGTTAGAGAATCACCAAAACCATCCTAACAACACATCCACAACTTGACAAAGCATCACAATGTATATCAACAACATTAATCTTAATATTACATGTATTATATTATCAAAATTGATATATGGACATGTGTTGCACCTATTTGAATCATAACACATAGAAAATACCTTTCGATCCTCCATTATTGGGCTATTCAACCAAGTAAGAACATTTTCTTTCCTTAATGTTTTCGACCTTCAAGGTGGGCTCCTTGACTCATAGATTTTGTCATAATACATTCACAAAAACGATCTCAACCCCCAGATGTATCTAACTAGTATGACAAATAGATTCCCCTCATAAGCCAATTACCCATTAGCTTTACCTTTAGTAGTTTTCCACCGGAATGATACACAAGGGATTTTGAACTACCTTCTTAGACATAGGTACATGAAAGCGCAAAATACATGGGGAAAAATAATAGGGAGGCATTATACTCATAGTTTGGCATATTCCCTTCAGAATTTCATAAGGCCCGATGTGACTACCCATACTTTATCCGTATTAGAAATTCACATAATATCCTTATGGGGAGAATATTGAGAATAACTCGTTCACTTTCTTCAACTTTAAATCTATAAGCCAAACATCTGAACTAAACCTTTATCAACCTCCAACAATTACTCTAAGATGTTCTGGTACAAAAATGATGATAAAATTTCATATCCCATATATTTGATCACAGGGTAATGCTTCTTCTTTGATATATTTGAACCTTCAAATCACTAATTCACCTATCACACATGCATACCCGAGGGTAATCCCACGTCATCCTATACCATAGAGGCCTGACGATACCACATAACTGAAAATTACTAATTTGGCCTTAGCCCATAAACCTTGGAATCAAACTTCCAACATCTAAAAATTTCTTTTCAAGACCCGAATTTCACGTCAACACACTGTATGAATTAGAACAAGTTCTGTTAAGCTTTTAACCATGACCCCAAATACAACTACACAATATACTACGCAACTCGCATACTCGCAACACCTTTTTCGATCACAATAACTGCTCAAAACCACCCAAGTACTACTATGAAACTCCATTTCCCATAAAGTCTTGTTCCAAAATCTCCGTACACTCCCGATATTATTCTCCCAAATATACCGTAATCACATTTAATAGTGCTCAGTCTAGGTCCAATGACCTTATATCACCAAACATAACTATTCCAGCTCTTCAGATGTAATCCTGCCATTTCGGCATAGAACATTATTTACACCCACTCATCAAATTCTGTGAGAAGGCCATATATATGTGCATATGCCTAATTTTCTCAAATTGCCTTGATCTAGAAATATCATAGCATAAATAGGAAGAAAACATGCATATGCCCAATTTTCTCAAATTGCCTTGATCTAGAAATATCATAGCATAAATAGGAAGAAAACCATTAATCATGTAATTGATCGGGGAATCGCAATTTCCACATAACTTCGCTGCAATGCGCGATCCTATCCAAATACTGCTCCACATGTAACACCTCAAGTCACTATGCTCGAAATCGACAAACACGCACCATTTGAGGTCTGGAACAAAAGCAAATCATCACACCCACGGTGAAGCAAATAAAATACACCACGCAAACCCGAAAGGACATAACCGATACGCTATTCATCGAGCAACACCCAATTACTCTTCCTGCTCGACTTCCACTATGAGACCCCAATAGAACCGCACCATATGTGCCTATAACCAACAAATCATAACACCTCGCAACACATGAAGGTAACTCACAGACCTCCCCAGATTACTAATAAGCTCAATAACAATCGAATCAACAAATCCCTCGACAATACAATCTAGGACCAACCGAGCCGACTCAAATTATAACACGCATCCATATTGGCCTGCCAATGAACTCCTTATAGAGAAAATCCTAAAACTGCTCCTTAAACTCTTTTAACTCTGCCGGTGACATACGATACGGTGCCTGACATCAAATCAATACCGAAATCAATAACCTAGGAACAAGAAACACTTCTGAAAAGTTCCTCACTACAGGAACTGAATCAATATGAGGAGCCTCTACACTAACATCCATCACGAGAGCCCAAACAAGGAAGACAATCCTTTCCAGCCCTCCGCTGGGTCCTTGAAATATGAAACCACTCTACCATGAACATAATCCGTCGAACCTCGCCACTCAATTCGTGGCATTCCCGGCACAGCCAATAGTGCCGCCTTAGCACAATAGCCTAAAATAACATAACTCGGAGACAACCTATCTGCACCCAATATCAAGTCCAAAATCTAACCTACCAAGTAACAAAAGATCCACTCGGGTCGCCAAAACCCGATAGTCACTAAACAGTGCCGATACACATGACCCACAACCACAACATAACCTGAACATTGTCGACACCACCTTTTTCTCTAAAAGCGAAATCGGGTTTACGACATTTGGGAAGACAACTCTATTCCTGTTTGGGGAATTGGGTTTTTGGATTTTGAAGAGTCGCCACCTAATGATTAAGTACATTAGGACACTAAGAGTTCTGAGTTGGAAAACCAGAGTTCGGGTAAGGGCTATAAATTATCTCGAGGGGAAGGTGTTAGGCACCCCCCAAGATCCACTAGTATGGTTCCCGGCCATGCTACAATTGTGACTTTAAATGTAAACAACAAATAAACATACAAGACAGCTTTCACGTAATGATTGCAAACAATGGGACGTGTAAAAGTTAAATAAACATGCTGAAATTTCGGAGTAGGCGATTTCATAATTAATTAAGGAATATACAAGTACGGAAAATGGGGGTCAAATAATTGGTACAAATAATCAAACAAAAGAATGCAATGGGGGCGAAAATTTGGAAAGGAAATAGTACTGGAAATTTAATAACCAAAAGAGATTTTAAATAATTAAAGTGAAAGACAGGGGTTTAAAAGAACTGAAAATTTTAGAGGAAATTCTAAAAAAAAAAAGAAGTAAACACATAAAGAGGGAGGGGGTCCTAGGTTTATAAATAATATGAATCACCCCACGCAACACCCGGTAACCATTTATACACGTGGTGTTATCGCGTGATCATCATATCCATGTCTACCCTTTCCCACCCGTAAAGGTATTAAGCGTGAATTGGTCTCGATTATTATTGCGTGCTATTACCTGTCCCATTCCTATCAGTCCCGGAGGCATATAGGACTACTAATCCTAAAGGGAAGGGATGTTGGACTTTTTTGCAGTTTCAAAGGTAAAAATTCTAAGACGACAGTCAAAACACACATAGCAAATCTGGGGAGAGCACATAAACAAATAAGGCTTAAACAGGCCTCCTTAGATCAAATAAAATCATGTAGCTTAGCACGTCTTACATGTACTGATTAGGTCAAAATTTATTCTTAGCATTAGGCAGGCTGATTCATCACATTATTTTCAGGCAACAAATTCACATTAGGCTCGCCTGGCTGCAACTTATCGAAGGCCAATGTAATTAATTAACTACATACTTATTTGCCTACGTGATGACCTATAGACATGGCATCTACAAATTTGAGAAACAATGCATACAAATTTAGGAAAACATTATCAACTACTGAAAAGAGAGCGAGTTTCAGCACGTGACCATGAATTTTATAACTGGTAATTCATTATTACTACAGGTCTTAGACTTGTAACAATTAAGGCGATTCTGATTTGATTAATTCCTATAGGCATGCTTTCTACGCGTTTGTCGGCTTTAGAACATATTTGAAGACATAATAAAAAATGCAGAAACCATATAGGCATGACATCTAAATGCTGGATTTTGCAAGAACATGACATCTGATTGCTTTATTTTTTATTAATACGACCTATAAACATGTTTGCCTAGCGAGAAGTGGACGTGTCAAAATTAGAAAGGACTTGCAGACATGTTTTTTCCTTTTTGTGCGTCCTATAGACATGGTATCTATATGTAAGAATGCAGAAATCCTATAAACATGTTATCTACATATGAGGATGCTGAAATTAGAAATCCTATAGGCATGATATACATGCGAAAATATTGAAATTAGAAATCCTATAGGCATGATATCTACCATTTTTTGCATACATGGTTACCCTTCCAATTTCACTAATCACCCCAGAGGTTATTACAAAGTTTTATTACAGACAAAAATGATTTGAAAATAAATCGGGAAATAATATTACAATCAGAACTCCTAAGCTGCATCCAAGGAGCCTAATTCAAACTCAAAGTCTAACAATATGGTATGAGCCAACTACCAGGATCATGTTCCAAAGCCTTTCTCATAACCAGGGTGTGTCAAAGTTCCAAGGAGTTTCAGGAACTCCAGGAAATGCTCACACCCAGGTATCATGCAAAACATTGAATTAGAGTGCAGTGTGGAAGAGCCAGCCCTCCAATGTCCAAGTTCAGGGGAAACTCGAGGTCCCAAATCAAGGCTCATTAGAGGGGGCAGAACTTAGAATCTAGGAACAAGTGTGAGTGCAATAGAGGGATTAGGGAATGCCAGGGCAAGCTAGGGGTCATGCCCAGCCATATGGTAGGCTGGCACACCCTTGCCCAACCTGTCAGCCAAACAATTGAGAGTAGGACCTATTGAAGGTCATGCCATGGACTAGACAGTGATCAGGACACTGCTAGACCAAAGTCTCAAACTCAGCATACATCGAAAGGGAAATGGGGATGGGAATTGAAAGAGGTTAGGACTCAGAGAGCCTAGTTCATGTCCGTTATTAATAATTTCAAGTATTGCCATGTTTTTGAACCATAACTCAGCCACACAAGGGGGATCAAGGGTAGAGATTCATATAAGAACAGAAACAAAGAAAGAAGAAAGCTGGCAGAAAGTTATATCATTTAGACAATAAACCAAACAAAGGGTGAACTGTAGAATGAACACATAGGGAGAGAGGTAGAAATTAAAAAAAAACATACCAGTTTTTAGAAATGCTAAGCAAAGAAAGCATGATTCTTGCAAACAAGCCACAATCAGAGAGAGAAAAACTTTATGTGTGAATGAGTTTAGAGCAAGAACTCGAGTGTTTGTGTGAGAAAAAGTATTCAGTTGGAAATAGTGTGAAAGTATTCAAAATTGATTGTGTCAAAAAATGACTGTTTTTTCTCTCTTCTCTAAGGTGTAGAAGGGCAGCCCCTTTTATAGTGTAGAAGAACAAGCAAGAAAGGTAAGAAGACCTTTAAAAATCAGTCTCAAATATTCTCCCTTAAGTTATGGGATCCAATTTCAAATGGGGGAATGTAAATAAGGAAAGGAACGTTGAGTAAAATCTTTCATAATAGCATATGAAAGGGAAAATACATAATAATTATTTAAGGAAAGCATTCAACAGTACTCGATTTGTAAAGAGAAAGGAAAGGGAATCAATCAGACAACTAACAAAATCAAAGTAAACAGGTTTGATTCGAATGAACCCAGTTAGGAATAGGTGGAGGAGGGCTCAAACAGAGAAAATCAGTAGCAATCAGTCGAGACCCCATGAAAGGAGTCCAAAATCAATCAAGTAGTTGTCAAATTTGACAGAGGAGTTTCTCATATATAAAGCAAACAAATCAAACAAAAAGTCTAACATTGCAAGGTTTAGGATCATAAAACAAAAGAACACGAGTTCAGTCATAGAATCATAGTGCATTTGAAGGTCCAGGGTCCCAAAGTGAAACCCTAATCCAGTTTATCAAAGAAACCCCCAAATTCTAGGGTTTCAAATCGAATCAAACACAGAAACAAGAAGGCAAGTGAACAGACTCAAGGAGTCTCATGAGAAATAAACAGACCATGATAACAGGTTTGAAACAAGCAGATAAAGAAAATCGATTTGAGCATAAAAGGACACGTTTTGGAATTTTGGAACTTAGACAAGTCCGAAATAAACGAAACATGCTTAACAACAATAGAAACAGAGTTCAGCAAAGCAAAAGTCAAGAAACTCAGTAGTAAACACACATGGTAGAAGAGTGAGGAAAATTTAACACAGATTAATCATCTGAGCACACATTTAAAAGAAAAGAAGGACAATACATACGTAATAGAGAAGGAAAATGTACGAGCATAATGTAGAAAAACATCTAAAAGAAAAGAACAACAAGAATCAAAAGACTTTCAGAAACCCTAATTTGAAATCAAATGATTTTTGAAAAGAAAATTTGGGAAAAACACTCAAAACGTCAAGAAGAACACAGACATAGCACAGATCTAAAAAAATAATGGTGAAAGAACCTCGAATGGCTTAGGGTTTCAGAGAAACCCTAGAAGTGAGAAAGGCTTGGAAGAACAAGATCAGATCCTGAGTCGAAACGGTCATGAATCAAGCTTCCAGTGTTTGAACATGCCGGAACGTGGCCGGAAAACCATAGATATATGGATCTGAGATGGATCTGAAAAAGAGACCATCGAGGTCAAGCCTCCAAACCTTGAGTAGCTTAGGCTCAGGGGTGATAGAGGGTGAGCACAGGCCATCCATGGCTGGAGACGCCATGGATTCCGGTGGGAATGAGCTGAGATAAGGCGGGAGGTGATTAGGATTTAGGAGAGGTTAGAGAGTGTTTCAGAGACGAGGGGTTTCATGGGCGGCACCTTTGTGCAAATGACCTCGGGTTAGAGGGGTTGGGTGATTAAAAAAGGAAAGGAAGGATATTGGCCGTTGATCAAAATGATCAACGGCTCAGATTTAAGAGAAAACCAGGCGGGTTTAGCAATTGGGCCGTGGGTTGGGTATTTTTAGGAATTGGGTCGTTTAATATGGGGCGGAATTGGGTCGAATTGGGGGTTAAAATTGATAGAGAGAAGGGCTGTTAATGAAATAGCAATAGGCTAAGTGTTAAATAGCCAAATTTTCCATTTTTTATTTTATAAAAAATAATAATAATGATTTTAAAAGCAAAGTAAAAATACTGAGCAAACAAATACTATATAAATGTTAATTTAAAAATACTGGAAATAATTTTATAATTATAAAATGCTATTAATCATAAAATAGGCTATAATTACAATTACATGCAATTTAGCTTTAAGAATACCAAATAGATTTATAAAAATATACAAAAATCACCTTAATTATATTTTGGTGTAAATATGAGAAGAGAATAAATTACTCATAAAAAAATGATAATTTTGGGAGTAACTATTGATTTTATGCTACTAAAAATAGACAATAAATTGATTTTAAAAACTTTAGAAAAAGTAGGAAAAATGCCAAAAGTTTAGTTATGCTTATATATGCCTATATATGCTATTTTGAGGATATTTTGAATATATGAAAAGGTATAAAGAAAAATTGGGTATCAACAGCTGCCCGTCTTTACCCGGGAAGGATGAAAGAGTTGTCGGGTAAAGATATGATGGCCAATTTTGACCGAAAGAAACGATTTGAAAGGTTTTGACTGAGCTCTAGTTCCCAAGCTGCCTACATATCCCTGGTTTTATAGGAATCAGGTCATATGTAGTTCGAGATGCACCGACGGAATGTGCCGATGGACGTTTTGAAGAGACGGGCGCAATATTTAGGTTAGGGAAGGGTGGTCAGGGACCAATGGGTTGAGAGAACCGGAGCATAATCGCTCCTGCTGTAATGTTGTTGCCTACTGATGTACCTGCAATTGAGTAATACAAGCATATTGTGCGGAATTTAAACATGATGCAGGTTCCCATTGGACCATGAATGTTGCCTTCAGACAGTTAGGATGACGTCCTCAGACCATGACGTCCTGGGCTATGAAGCGTATAATAAAGATTCGCGGGCTATGAAATTATGTTCTCGGGCTATGAGAATAATGCCTCCGAACCATGATGCCTTTGAATAATGATATGCAAAATATAAAAGCGGGGTCCTCGGGCCATGGCATGGTGTTCTCAGGCTATGAAGATGGTGCCTCCGAACAATGATGCCTTTGGATGGTTTGGCGGTATTTCAGCCCATGAAATGCAAGATTTGGCGATGTTTCAGCCGATGCAAAAATGTAAATGGCGATATTTCATCCGGCAGAAATTTAAATAAAGCTGGCGATGTTCCAGCCGATGTGAAGGTTAAATCTAAGTGACGATATTTCAGCCGATAGAATTTTAAATAACGCTGGCGATGTTTCAGCCGAAGGATAAAAATGTAAATGGTGATATTTTAGCCGTCATAAATTTAAATCAAACTGGCGATGTTTCAGTCGATATGGAAAAATGTAAAGTGTCGATATTTCAGCCGACAGAAAGCATAAGTATATAGATGATGGTGATTTAAACATAAATGGCGATCTTTCAGCCGATACTGAGAATCAAATAAAGTTGGCGATACTTCAGCCGATGCGGAATTTAAATAAAGTTTGGCAATATTTCAGCCGATGCGGAATTTAAATAAAGTTTGGCGATATTTCAGCCGATTGCAATACGTAAGTAAGAGGTGGCGGTATTTCAGCCATGCAAGAGAGATAAAGTGGCAATATTTCAGCCATGCGGGATTTAAATAAGGTTGGCGATCTTTCAGCCATGCAGATGGAGGTAGAGTTTAACCTCGGAAGGCAGAATGGTAGCCTTATGCAATGCAATAAAATGCAAGACGGAGACAACGCTTAGTCTTGGAAGGCAGAAAGGTAGCCTTATGCAATGCAAGAAAATGCAGGATGGAGACAACGCTTAGTCTCAGAAGGCATAAAGGTAGCCTTATGCAATGCAAGGAATTGGAGGATGGAGACAACGCTTAGTCTAGGAAGGCAAAAAGGTAGCCTTATGCAATGCAAGGAAATGCAGGATGGAGACAACTCTTAGTCTCGAAAGGCAGAAAGGTAGCCTTATGCAATGCAAGGAAATGCAGGATGGAGAAAATGCTTAGTCTCGGAAGGCAGAAAGGTAGCCTTATGCAATGCAAGGAAATGCAGGATGGAGACAACGCTTAGTCTCGGAAGGTAGAAAGGTAGCCTTGTGCAATGCAAGGAAATGCATGATGGAGACAACGCTTAGTCTCGGAAGGCAGAAAGGTAGCCTTATGCAATGCGATAAATAAAGGTAAGGAGTAGCGAAATCTCTTAGCTGAGAGGTGATAGATGTCAATTAGTTTGTCCTTGCGGCTGCCGGTGATGTTGCGGGCAAAATAGCGCTCGATAATGAGTGATTATTCTGGGAATGGTATTCCTGAAAAAATATGAGCTTGTAATCGTATCTAATGACTTTATGTCTGGGGTGCCTGCATCCAAAGAAAAATCGTGAGTTTTGTAAAGGGGGAAGGTTAGTTCGTCTTCCTGTGGACTGCGTTTGTCCTACCTGGCTCCTGATTTCCTTTGGGGTAACGTTGCTAAACAAAGCTATTTTAACCATAGACATGCATGATTTAGTAAAATAATAAAATACGATGCAAATACATAATACATAAAACGATTTTAGATGAACCGATGACTGCGACACGGTTCAAAATATTGCGACCTTTTTTGCTCCAGAATTTTGAGGGTCCTCCTCAAAATTCTGCCCCAGTTTACTGGGCTGGTGCCTCTGACGGTTGCGAGTGATGATTGGCGAGGATCAACTTTGGAATTTTGAGGGTCCTCCTCAAAATTCTACCACAGTTTCCAATGTAGGGGGAAATAAAAAATTTTATTGAATTGTGACCGAACCCATAAGGCTGCCTACGTATCCCCTCTTAAACGGGAATCAGGTCAGGCGTAGTTTAAATTACATCATAAAGGAATCATAAAGCTGACCGTGACAAACTGCATTCAATCTCTTTCTGTCTATAAGGGATAATTGCTCGCAGCGACTTTTTACCCATTTTGCACCTTCAAGTTCTGCTTCTTGCATAATTCTTAGGGAAGGAATCTCTACTTCGGCTGGGATGACTACCTCAGTACCATAAACCAACATAAAATGAGTCGCCCCAGTTGGTGTGCGGACGGTGGTACGGTATCCCAATAGAGCAAATGACAGCTTCTCATGCCACTGCTTGTGTTTCTCTATCATTTTCCTTAGTATATTTTTAATATTATTATTGGCTGCTTCCACGGCTCCATTCATCTGGGGTCTGTAAGCTGTAGAATTCTTGTGCTTGATCCTGAATGTCTCACACATTGCTTTCATCAGGTCACTGTTGAGATTGGAACCATTATCTGAAATGATTGACTCTGGGATGCCAAACCGGCAAATTAGTTGCGGACAATATCTGCCACAACCTTTTTGGTTACCGCCTTATATGATGTTGCTTCAACCCATTTGGTGAAGTAATCAATTGCTACCAGAATGAACCTGTGCCCGTTTGATGCGGCAGGCTAGTTAGGTTCAATGACATCCATTCCCCAAGCGACGGACGGCCATGGTGAGCTTGTTGCATTAAGCTCGTTAGGAGGTACCTTTATCATGTCTACATGGATCTGGCAATGATGGCATTTCCGAACATATTGGATGCAGTCCGTCTCCATAGTCATCCAGAAATAACCGGCCTGAAGAATTTTCTTGGCTAAGACAAAACCATTCACATGCGGACCACAGGTCCCTGCATGAACTTCCTCCAACAACCTGGATACCTCCTTTGCTTGGACGCATCTTAGTATTCCCAAATCGGGAGTCCTCCTGTACAGGATTCCTCCGCTGTGAAAGAAGTGATTGGATAACCTTCACAGTGTGTGCTTTTGTGTGGTGTTTGCAAGTTCTGGATATTCTCCTGTTACCAGATACTTCTGAATGTCATGAAACCATGGTTTCCCGTCTACCTCTTCCTCGACATGAACGCAATAGGCAGGTTGATCCTGGATTTTTATCAGGATGGGATCAATGAAGTTCTTATCTGGATGCTGAATCATGGATGATAGAGTGGCCAATGCATCGGTGAACTCATTCTGAACTCTGGGGGCATGCCGGAATTCTGTCTTTGTATACCTTTTCCTCAAATCTTGTACATGATGCAAGTATGGTAGTATTTTGGAGTTCTTGGTTGCCCATTCCTCTCGGACCTGATGTATGAGCAAATCTGAGTCCCCGATTACTAGTAACTCCTGAACATTCATGTCAATGGCTAGTTTGAGCCCTAAGATACAGGCTTCATACTCGGCCATGTTGTTGGTGCAAGGGAACCTGAGTTTGGCGGACACCGGGTAATGTTGACCTGTTTCTGATACTAGGACCACTCATATGCCAACTCCTTTAAAATTTGCTGCTCCGTCGAAAACCATTCTCCAGCCATCATAGGATTCTGCAATGTCTTCTCCTATGAAAGAGACCTCTTCATCAGGAAAATACGTCTTTAGAGGCTCATATTCTCAACCCACGGGATTTTCGGCAAGATGATCGACGAGCGCTTGTCCTTTGATCGCTTTTTGGGTCACGTAGATAATATCAAACTCACTCAGCAATATTTGCCATTTGGGCATGGGCTTCTGAAAGATGTACTTTAGCGGATCCATCCTTGATATGAGAAAAGTGGTGTAGGCACAGAAATAATGCCTCAACTTCTGAGTTACCCAAGTCAGAGCATAACAGGTGCATTCTAGCAGGGAATATCGGGCCTCGTACGGGGTGAACTTCTTACTAAGATGGTAGATGGCTTGCTCCTTTCTCCCTGTTTCATCATGTTATCCCAAAACATAACCGAATGCTCCATCCAGTACTGCAAGGTAGAGCAATAGTGGTCTACCTGGTTCGGGCGGAACTAGGACTGGTGACGTTGGCAGGTATTCCTTGATTCTGTCGAAAGCCTTTTGACAATCATCAGTCCACTTAGTGGTGTGAGCACGTGATTTTTGCCCCAAGCAATTAATTCCAAAATAAAAATACAAAAATTATTTTTGATTGCAATTAGTTTGATTAGTGTATAGAAAATACCAGTGTTTGTTTCAATTGTTAAAAATAAAATTTA
>MU683618.1:7055-25380 GCA_026770625.1 Nicotiana glauca
TACTCAGACAGAACCTTGACTCAGTTACCAAGATAAATCCTTTCTGATGTGGAAGATCAGACTGTGCTGCAACCACAGAGCATACTTGGACTGTATCTTGGCTCTGATACCAATTGTTGCGGAAGCCAAATGTATATAGTATGAATAAGTCACAACTGCTATACCAAAAATTATGACAGCCACTAAATAATAAATAAGACAATAAAGCAACAATAAAAGGAACACCAGAATTTAATGAGATTCGGCTAATTTTGCCTACTCCTCGGACACAATCAATATTTTATTTCACTCCAAAATACAAGTGAAATAATACTAAAGAGAGAAGATACAAATGCCTTAAGAAGATAAGAAGGCAAATGAGAGGTCTGTTTAAATCCTAAACATTGGGCCTCCTTTTATAGGGGAAAAATCCCCCCAACTTCACTTCCCAACCGACGTGGAATGAACAATTTGCCAAAAAGTCAACAGGTGATGCCACTTTAAGAGAAAAGTACAAGTACGGAATACTCGGGAGTACGAAATTCATCGATTCTTCCATCCTTCATCTAGTATTCATAGCTTTTATGTTTAAAAATAATATTTTTATTATTGTTATGAATATGAGTGACTAAGAACCTAATTATTCTGGGGTTATGGGCCGTTCTTGACTATTATAATTTGACGGTTGATTGTTTGCTTGATTTTATCATATTTATTTAATCTTGCACTTAATTATCTATTGTGTAGCTAACAATAGAGTTCTATCTATGAATTTATAGTTGAACTCGAAAGTGAGAACTATAGATTGCATATAAGATTGGATTAAGTTAGTTCTTGAATCCAGGCATCTGAGAATAGATTTGCGATTAGGATAGATATATTCTAGTCGCCTTACTTGATTACAGTTGCAGAAAATACACATGATTCTTGTCAAGTTTAAGTTTGATTATGTAGACATATAGTCTTAGGGTGGCTTGAATAGGAGAGCAAAGCGTCGAAAGAAC
The DNA here is from genome assembly GCA_026770625.1 of Nicotiana glauca. Lineage (NCBI taxonomy): Eukaryota > Viridiplantae > Streptophyta > Magnoliopsida > Solanales > Solanaceae > Nicotiana > Nicotiana glauca. The sequence continues at coordinate 8,039 of MU683618.1, forward strand.
TTCGCGAGCATAATAAACCCTTCTAATGAATAGATTAGATAAGTCAAGTGACTATATCAACCGGAAAAACGCAATAGGAGAGACGTGAATCCCATAACCCTGGAATATTCCCACCTCATTGAATTCTTTCTAAATGTTTGTTTGCTCTACTTGCGATCTTATTTACTGATCACTTGAGCATTAAATTTATAAATAGCTTGGATTAGATAATTGTTCATCATAAATACTCGTGGGAACAATACTTTCTTATCACTTTATTACTTATCGACTGTATATATTTGCGTGTGTATTTGGACCCAACAACTTAGCTAAACTAAAGTGAAAAGATCAAAATTCTAGCCTTCATTTGTTCGACAACAAGAAGTTGAACTGCATATATAACAAAAATTAACTTATATACCTCGATTGCATAAATAATTTTAAAATTTTTCCCGTAAAGAATTATACGCAATTAGTGTATTTTAACTTGTTGCAAGATAATACCACCCTTTTTTTCCATGTGACTACTCCTACTCCTATCAGTACAAAGAACTTATTATTATAGAAAATCTTGACATTATTAGTGTATCTTAACTTATTGCAAGATAATACTTGTCTTTTTGTTTTCCTTTTTCTTTCAGGTGACTAGTTCTTCACAAAAGGACCCGAATGTTAATTTGATTGGCTGGTTGGTTTGGTCAGATAAAGAAACTTTTTTATATAACAATATATTCTGTGTTCGATATTCAATGACCTAACTAATTCAAGATTCACAGCAACTATATTGAAAGGTTACCCATTCTCAAAGCTCAATACTTAAAATGGATTCAAGCATTTTAAGATAGAGGCCGAAGGAAATTAAATATATAATTTTTAATGTTTATATGTTGATGTTTTGTATTTGCTTTCAGTGTGGTTATAGTCAGCCTTAATACATATAATTATGGATGCACATATTCTTTCATGAGTTACGAATGCAGATAACTAATGCAGACATCTTTGATCTGTGGGAAATTTCAATTGAATCATTATTTTTCAACCGACCTCAGTATGAGTGACGCATTCGTGTCTGACTTGGGTAATTTTTTTTTAATTTTTTTTTTTGTGTTTGGACAAGGAGATATTATTATATTATCATACTATGCATTATGTACTATAGTAGTACCATTGTGACCATAATTATAAGATAATGTACTTTTCTCCGTACTAAAGAAGTTCCTACAACTATATGACTTCGGTAATATGATGAGCTCCACCACAGTATTTGATTAGAAATAGAGTCTAATATGTTGATTTGATTATATACTGTATTATTGATAATGACATAAGCTTATAAAGTAAGGACTAATGAGACAAGTAATATAATCAATAAATATCAGATCAAAATTAAAAATTTAAATAAGTTAACGAATTGTTAAAATTGTCAAAGTTGTATGAAAATGGATTAGGATATCTCAAAGAAAAACAAAAGTCATATAGATTTGGATAGAAGCAGCACTAATTTGGCTCTGAGCCGATTTTTTTGTTTGTAGAATAAGCAAATTCACTATTACCTAACAATTATCCAATTAATTTCCTTCTGGAAGTTGGTAATATATAGGGAAAGGGACCAAAAATGTCCCTCAATTATTGGAAATAGAGAAAGTTTTCCCTTATTTTGATTTTGGTTCTGCAAATATTCTTATTACTAGTGAATTTGTTTATATTTGCCACTCAACTATGTGAATTAGAATTAGTTTTTTCTCCAATTGAAGTTTGCCCCAAATATGCCCTTATCACGAGTGGACTAGCTCATATTTACCCCTTAAACTAACGGACTTCCAATTTTTTTTTTTACCAATTTAAAATACTCCTATATTTTATTATTACTATGGGGTGCCACCATGTAAGACAATAATCTTACCCCAAAAATTTCTTGTAAAAGTTTTTAACCAGAAGAATTAAACAAATTAAAAGAGCCGAAGATATCAAATTGCTTATATTCATGACTTTTTCCTATTTAATATTTTCTTACTCTCACTAGTTCAAGCAAAACCAATTATTATTCATGGGAATAAATAATCTTCAAGAACATAAAATACAAATTGAAATTCTTAAATCAATGAAAAATGATTAAAAATAAATAAAGAAAATGCATGGAGTTATTATACACACTTATACAATGTTTTGATCTTTTTGAAGAAATTACGATTGCTGTTAGGCTAGAAAGAACAAAATTTATAAAATATTAATTTTATTTTTTTGGAGCTAAACTTATATATATAATTGTAATTGTATAGACAAGAGAGTATTTTTTTTTTACAATGAAAGGAACTGTAAGAGAAAAAGACTTATTAGTTATCTTTTGAGCAAAACAAGTGCATTGTTAAATTTTTTACGTGTTCTTTTTCTTTTATTTTCTTCTTTCTTCCTCTCATTGTTTTAGAAGTAGAAGTCAAATTTCTAACCCAAAAATAAAAGGGTTGATGGAATAAAATAAATTTTGTTAATAACACGTAGAATTGGAAACAAAAAAAAAAGACCCCAAGAAGTTGGGATTTAAATGTACCTTGGTGAAGCAAGATATTGATGGAGATGTTCTCAGGAAAAGTCCAACTGAAAGTTGTCTCTTGCATGAAAGGAAAGGATACATGTGGACAACTCGACACATCAGAATAGAATAGTATTTCATTGTTTTATTAATTTATAAGTGACCCATCACGAGATATGACTTTCAAGTTAGATAAGTACAATCCATAGATAAGTACAAGGCGTGCAAGATTAATTTAACGATTTGATTCCTAATGAAACGTACAAATTAAATACTAATCCTGCTTTAACATAAGAATTCAACCTAAACCAGAACTATAAGCACATTCGTGATTACGATTATTTATCTGGCATTATTCCAAGTACACTTGTCTTAGATTAGTCGCGAATTCATGATTTGACTTAAATTGGTGGGACATCTAAGTTGTTAGTACTGAACTCGGTCTACATTTAGAATTATGGGTTCAAAATTTTCTGTATCTGCTGAAGTTTTATGATTTACACACACACATATATATGTGTGTGTGCCAAAAAAACCTACACCAGCACCTGTCTTAGTGTCAGTAGTTATGACCAATTACAAATAATTTTGTAACGATTCGGTCGGTCGTTTTGAGAGTTGTAGTCTCGCTCCCTTATTTAGTGCTCATTTTGTACTTTCTAACTATTATGTGACTTGTCGGATTAGTCGGTTCGGGTCCAAAGGGATTTCGGAAAGAGTTGAGACACTTAGTTTCAAAGTTGGAAGCTTAAGTTGAAAAGGTTCGCTCGGATATTGACTTATATGTAAACGACTCTGGAATAGAGTTTTGATGGTACCATTAGCTCCGTTGGGTGATTTTGGACTTATAAGCGTGTTCGGATTGTGATTTAGAGGTCTATATTTGAATTAGGTGTGAAATGACGAAAGTTAGAAATTTGAATGTTTGACCGAGAGTGGACTTTGTGGATACCGGGCTTGGATTGGAGTTCCAGGTGTTGGGGTAGGTCTGTGATATCATTTGACTTGTGTGCAAAATTTGGGTCAATCAGACGTGATTTGATAGGTTTCGGCATCGTTCGTAAAAGTTGGAATTTCCTTATTTCAATAGGCTTGAATTGGAGTGCGATTCGTATTTTTGATGTTGTTTGATGTGATTTGATGCTCGATTAAGTTCATATGATGTTTTGGAACTTGATGGTATATTTGTTTGAGGTCCCGGGAGCCTCGGGTGAGTTTCGGATGGTTAACAGAACGATTTTGGACTTGGAATATTGCTGAAGAATTTACTGGTGTCCAGTTCTGGTTTTCTCCTTTGCGTTCGCGATGGGAGTCCCGTGTTTGCGAAAGGTAGCTTGAGGGAGGTGAAGATTTTGTTCTTCGCGTTCGCGGAGGAGGAGTCGCATTCGCGAAGGTCTGGGTTTTTACTGCATCACCAACACGAGAAGGGGAAGGCGTTCGTGAAAAGGAGAGGAGGCAGCTGGGACTCCACGCGTTTGGTCTACGCGTTCGCGTAAGGGAGATCGCGTTCGCAAAGTATGGGGTCAGCAAAGCACCGCATTCGCGAGTGGTTCAACGCATTCGCGTAGAAGGTTTCGGGCAGTAGATTTAATTGTGCTACGCGAACGCGGGAAGAAGGTCGCTTTCGCGAAGAAGAAGGTCACTAGGCAGATTTAAATATTCAAAAACGAGGGTTTGAGTTCATATCACAAAATTAATTTTGGAAGCTCGGCAGGAGGCGATTCTTGGGGAGATTTTCAAGTGGGTGATTGGGGTAAGTAATTATTACCTAGTTTTGGTTAATTTCCATGATTATGTCTTTAATTTCATCATAAAATTACTGATTTGGGGTAGAAAATGAGAAAAAATGGAGGAAGTTCTTAGACCGAATTTTGAGGTTTTGATCGAGATTTTGGCATCAGATTTGAGTAATTTTTGTATGGGTGGACTCGTGGTTGAATGGGTGTTCGAATTTTGTGACTTTTACCCGATTCTGAGACGTGGGCTCGCTTTTGAGTTGACTTTTTGTCTTTTGATTAGGAGCTTAGTATTCTCTTATGGAATTAATTCCTTTAGCTTGTGTTGATTGTATCGAATTGTTTGTGACTAGATTCGAGCAATAAGAGGCCGTTTCGCGAGGCAAAGGTGTGCTGGAGTAGAGATTTGTGCGATTTAAGGTAAGTAACAGTTCTAAATTTGGTTCAGAGGATATGAAATCCTGTATTATGTGCCATGTGATTGGTTTTGAGGTGGCGCACATACTAGGTGACGGGCGTGTGGGTGTGCACCGTAGGATTTGTGACTTGGTCAAATTCCATGGAACTGTATAGTTGAAGAATCTGTTGTTATCTGTACATTCTCCATGTGTTATAGAAATTGAACTGCAAATCATGTTTGGACTATATGTTAGCACTGCAGGGACCAACAGAGGTCGTGTATATATTGATTATCTGCTAAATTGCTATTTTGTACTAAGTCACAGCTTTTCTTGCATATTATACCTCAGTCTCTATTTGTTCTTTGTTGATACACTATATCATTTTTGTACGGGTTGATTATTATTGTTATGGAGAGCCCGAGAGACTAGAGAGGTTGATGATTGAGTGAGGACGAGGGCCTGATTGTGAGGATATTTGTGGGATCAGGCTTCACACCATAACATATTTCATTGATTTAAGCCTTGATTGGCTTATTATAGCGCTTGGGCTAAAAAAAGTCCCGCCGGAGTCTGTACGCACCCCCCAGTGAGCGCACGTACCTACTGAGTGCGAGTGCCAAGTGTCAAGCGAATGTGAAGAATTAGTGATTGTGAGGTTGGAGTGAATAGGAGGACCGAGTGACTGTTGCTCTGAGAGGATGCATTTGACTTCATTACTGTTGTACTTCAGCTGTCATATATCACAGTCCTGAAATATGTTATATTCTATTTCACTTGAACTTGACATAAATTAACTGTTTTGGCCTTAATTGTCAAACTTAAAAGCATGCCTACCTTCCTATGTTGAAATTACTGTAATTGAACTATATCTGTGAAACTCGTCACTACTTTAAGTCCTTATTTAGTCTTGTTACTTACTGATTTGGTTGTACTCACGCTACAGCCTGCACTTCGTGTGCAGATCTAGGTATTTTCGGACACTTTGGGTGTTGATTTCTTTGCGCAGCTCGATCGTTAGAGATTCTAAGGTAGTTGCCTGGCATTCGCAGACCTTATCTCTCCTTCCAAATCTTTCCGCTTATTGTATTTAGTTTTAGATTGTCATAGACAGTATTTTCCAGACTTGTGATGTATAGATGCTCATGTACTCTGTGATACCCCTATTGTTTTTGGAACTTCTATGTTGAATTTTGGGTTTTTATCTTGTTTATGAGAACTTTTATTTTTTAAGCTGCTTTACCTCATTCTCTGTTAAAAGTGTGAAAAATATTTTGAAATGTCAGCTTGCTTAGTACCATGTTAGGCGTCATCACAACATGTTAGGATTTTGGGTCGTGATAATTTTTTTTAATTATATAGCCATTTTCACACGAAGTATTTTTATTAAGGCATAGAAGAGCTGAAATATTTATGACAACCTTTTTCTATTCTTTGTAACTGATTATTTTATACTATTCTCTCGCTCACTCTCTTTTCTCCAGATACTCTTACCTACAAGTTATAATAGAGTATACCGTATAAGGCTATATAATGCATACACACACCCACCCTTTTTATCCCTACAAGAGAATGTGAATACTAGTGTCACGACTCGAAATCCCAACCTCAGGGTCGTAATGGTACCTAACATCCACTTTCTAGGAAAGCTAGCGTGATATAATTAGTTAACCAATTTTAACAGTTAAAAATAAGATAATGATATTCAACGATAAATAAATGGCAAATCTAATATAGTGCTAATATAATTCATGTGATAATAACTACTCCCAAAAATTTGAAGTCACGAGTACACGAGCAATTAGAAGTCTACAAACATAGTCTAAAATAAATACATCTATTCAAAAGAGATAAATAGTAAAAGTAGGAAATGGAAAGGGACTTCAAGTTCTGCGAATGCCAGCAGATCTACCTCGAGTCTTCGTATGAATATCTGACGCACCTCAAGCACTGGTGAGACCAATACCAGTATCTGCATAAGAAGTACAGAAGTATAGTATGAGTACAATCGGCTGAATATACTCCGTAAGTGTCGAGCCTAAGCTCTGTGAGAGCCCAACAACGAAATCCATAGAAATACGCTCCCACTTCCACTCAGAATCTCAAGTCTCTGAAGCAAACAGCCATGCCTCTGATGCTCGTACTTCACCTGTTGGTAATTCAAACATCGAGCCACATACGCAACTATATCTTTCTTCATTATTTTCCACCAATAATGCTGTCTCAAATCTGATACATCTTGGCGGCACCTTGATGAATGGTATGGGCCTCTTCAAGAATCAATTCACAAAGCCCATCCACATTAGGTACCCAAATCTGACCATGCATCTATAACGCCCCATAATCTCCAATAAAAACTGCTTGGCAGCATCGTGTTGCATTGTGTCCTTAAGGACAAGTAAATGGGGGTTTTCATACTGATGCTCTCTGATGCGCTCATACAAAGAAGACCAAGAGACCGTGCAAGCAAGGACCTTATTATGCTCCGAAGCATCTAACCTCATGAACTGATTGGCTAAGGCCTGAACTTATGATGCTAACGTTCTCTCACCAATTGGAATATATGCAAGCTACCCACACTCATAGCCTTTCTACTCAAGATATTGACCATCACATTGGCCTTCCCGAGATGATAAAAAATGGTAATATCATAGTCTTTTAACAGCTCTAACTACCTCCGGTACCTCAAGTTGAGATCCTTTTGCTTAAACAAGTACCGTAAACTCCGATGATCTGTGAATACCTCGACACGGTATAGAGGTAATGCCTCCAAATCTTCAATGCATGAACAATAACTCCCATTCTAAGTCATGAACATGGTAATTCTTCTCATGAACCTTAAACTGCTGAGACGTGTATGCAATCACCCTTCCTTCCTGCATCAATACTGCACCAAGCCCAATACGCGATGCATCACAATACAAAGAGTAGGATCCTGAACCTGTAGGTAATACCAATACTAGGTTGTAGTCAAAGCAGTCTTGAGCTTTTAAAAGCTCAACTCACACTCATCGGACCACTTGAATAGGGCACCCTTCCGGGTCAATCAAATCAATGTGGTTGTAATGGATGAAAACCCCTCCACGAACAGTCGGTAGTACCTGCCAACCCTAGGAAGCTCCGAATCTCTATAGCTGAAGTAGCTCTAGGCTAGTTCTAAACTGCTTCAATCTTCTTAGGATCCATTTTAATGCCCTTGGCAGATACGACATTCCCCAAAAGGGCAACCGAGTCTAACCAAAACTCACACTTTGAAAACTTGGCATATAACTGACTATATCTCAGAGTCTAAACTACAACCCAAAGATGTTACTCATGTTATCATCAATGAAGACGATCACAAAAGAATCCAAATATGGCTTAAATACCCGATTCATCATATCCATAAAAGTTGATGGGGGTATTTGTCAACCCGAATGACATTACTAGGAACTCATAATGCCCATACCAAGTCCGAAAAGCTGTCTTAGTGACATTCGACACCCTAATCTTCAACTGATGGTAGCCTGAACTCAAATCAATCTTTGAAAACACTTTAGCACCCTGAAGCTGATGAAATGTCATCAATCCTCATCCTCACTGAACCATCCTTCTTCTTCATGAACAACATTGGCGCACCGTAGGGCAAGACTCTAGGTCTAATGAATCCTTATCAAGAAAATACTGCAACTACTCCTTCAATTCCTTTAACTCAGGAGGAGCCATATGGTATGGTGGAATAGAAATAAGCTGAGTGCCCCGAGCCAAGTCAATATCTCTGTCGGGTGGTATCTCCAGTAGATCCGTAGGAAACACCTCTAGAAACTCACGCACAACTAGTACTAAATCCATGGAAGAAACCTCTTCACTAGAATCACAAATATAGTCCAAATATGCTAGACATCCTTCTCAACTATAAGTCGAGCCTTCACATAAGAAATAACCCTGATGGTAGAAAGGCCAGGAGACCCCTTCTACTCTAATCGGGGAAACCCCAGCATGGCTAAGGTCACCATCTTGGCATGACAGTCCGATAAAGCATGATAAGGTGACAGCCTATCCATGCCCAAAATAAAATCAAAGTCCACCATATCAAGAAGAAGGAGATCTACACTAGTCTCATGAAACACAATAAAAATCACACACGAGCGATAAATGCAATCTACAACAATAGAATCTCCCACATGCGTGGACACATATACAGGACCACTCAAAGAATCACAAGGCATAACCATATATGAAGAAAAATAGGATGACACAAAGGAATAAGTAGAGCTCGGATCAAATAGTTGTGAAACATCTCTATGGCAAACTGGAATAATACCTATAATAATGGCATCAGATGAATCGGTCTCAGGTCTAGTTGGGAATGCATAAAAATGGGGTTGGGCCCCACCGCTTTGACCTTCGCCTCTCAGACGACCTCTAGTTGGCTGGCCTTCATCTTTAATGGCCTAGCATCCACATCTAATGGCCTGATCTCAACCTCTGGCAGCCTGATTCCCACATCTAGTTGGTTGAACAGGCGGTGAAGCAACCGGTGTCGGAACCATGACACAAGAACTCTACTATGGCATGTTACCCTATGACCTGGGGAAAAATCTAAAAAGGTGCCTCAGATCTCCATAAATATAACAAGCCCTCGACTGTTGTGATTGCCGAACATGGAATTGGCATCGACCGGGATAACCACCCTGATAATTCTGGATAAGAGGTGCATTAATTGGAGCTGATGGTATACAGTAGGCTAGCTGCTCCAGATGAGGCACATAAGAACCACGACCACCCGAAGCACCATGGAATGCCTGAAGCACTTACTAAAATGGCATGGGAGGATAGTCCTTACCAAATGAACCCCTACCTCCAGACGAGGCGCTACTGAAACTACGAGAATGACGAGGCTTATTATCAGATACCGCTCCCTCTCTTGACTAAGAAGCATCTCGATTCATCTAGCAATCTCTACAGCCCTCTGAAAAGAAATATCATCTCTTCTCTCCTTGTCCATCTGCAGCCTAATATCGAAAGTGAGTCCATCAATGAATCTCCTTACTCTTTCTCACTCAGTAGGGAGCAAGACAATGTATGGCGAGCTAGGTCCACAAATCGGGTCTCATACTGGGTAATAGTTATGCTACCCTGCTGCAGGCGCTCAAACTGCCTGCGGTACTTCCTCTCTCAGAATGAAAAGAATAAACTTCTCTAGAAATAGCTACAAAAACTGATCCCAGGTAAGTGAATGTGAACTAGCTAGCCTGGTCAGCACATAATCCTGCCAGCACCTCATGGCCGAACCGATCATCCGAAACATTATAAAGTCGACCCTATTGGACTCAACAATACCCATGTTGCGCAACACCTCGTGGAAATGGTCCAAGTAATCTTGTGGGTCCTCCGAAGGTACACCGCTAAAGTGAATAGGGAAGAGCTTTGTGAACTTGTCCAATCTCATCAATCCTTTAGTAGACATCGCTGGCCTTTCCTTGGTTTGTGCAATAACAACCGGCTGAACTACCCAACTGAGTGGACTATTGGGGTCTACCATATGGGAGCCATCTGCACTAGAGTGTGAGTAGTGGGAGCTTGTGCTCCCCCTAGGCTGAGAGATGGCTGGGGCCATTGGAAATGCACCAGTCTAATCCACACTCCCCCTAAGGTCCACTAAACAGACTAAAGCATCCTGAAGTATGGGAGTAGCGATAAATCCCTCCGGAACGGGTTCCAACTGGTGCAGTCTGAACTAGGATCTCCTCCTCATTATCAATTCCATTGTGGGTGTTGCCGCTCGAGCTCTAGGCTGAGCTCTGCCTCTCCCCAGCCTCTGGCTCGACCTTGTCCTCGACCTCGACCTCGACCTCTAACCCTGGTAGTGGCTGCCACAGGGGGCTCTTGCTCTACAACTATTCGCTATACAATCTATTGGAACCTTCTAAACACGAATTCGAGACTGTTTACACGAAAGTCAAAATGTGGTCACACTTTAATTTAGAGCTTCCAAATTGAGATTTTTTTTTTCAAATCAATCACGAACCTCTCGAACATAGAAACCAACCATACAGGAAAGTTTTGCTACACCATATGAAGCTACTCGAAACCTCAAATCATCGAACGGAATGCTAAAGTTCAAAACAACCATTAGGGTCGTTACACCACCTGAAGTATCATAGGTGACCTGTAGCTATGACTGAACCGGCATGATAAGATGACATCTACCAACGAAAACCCTTACTCAAGATGATGCACCACTGAATCCTCCAAAATGATAGGGCCTCTTGTTAGAGGTCACCTGACCTCTAATGCGCTCGATCCTCATAGAAATCTCCACTACCCGAGTGAAAGAAATCTCAAACACGGTCTCTCTATCCATCTTAGGTCTGATGCTATAGGTAAAGCAATCTATAAACCTCTGCACTTTATCCCTCTTAGTAGAGATCATGATAGCTACATGCCGCGCCCCCTTTTTCTCGTAAAATCAGATTTATGCATTTGGGAGGACAACTCGTTCCTTTTAGGAATTGGATTTCAATCAAAGAGTCGCCACTTAATGATTAACGTGCATTAGGACACCAAGAGGGTTTTGAATTAGAAACCAGAGATTTAGGTAAGGGCTAGAAATTATCTCGAGGGGAAGGTGTTAGACACCCCTCAAGATCTACTAGTGTGGTTCCCGGCCATGCTATAATTGTGACATTAAAAGCAAAACAATAGATAGACACATAAGGGTTCAAATAGATTTTTTTTTCCTACAATGGTTGCAAATAAATTAATGTTTTGAAGAAACAAAGAAAGCTAAAAATTTGAGGAAATAGATTGAAAATTCTGAAAATAAACAAATAAAGGGAAGGGGGTCCTAGGTTTACAAATAATATGGATCACATCAGTACAATACCCGATAATCACTCCTCAGAAGAAGGGCTATACGTGGTACTAGCGCACCAGTCATCATATCCATATCTACCCTTTCTCACCCCGTTGAGGTATTAAATACGGAATGATTTTGTTACTTATTGTATGCTAGTACCCGTCCCCTATCCTATCAGTCCCGGAGGCATTTGGGACTACTAGTATTAAAGGGAAGGGAGATTTGGGCTCTTATGATTTCAAAAGGGTAAAAGTCTAAGGCGTCAAGCAAAACACGTAAAACAGATATGGGAAAACACATAACAATTAAAAGGCTCAAGCAGGCCTCCTCACTTAACGACAGATTGTTTAGCATGTCTTGCATATACTGGTTATGGTCTGAATTAAACTTAAACGAAGGAGGCAGACTGGTTTAATACACATTTTTAGATAAGAAATCGGAATCAGACCTACCTATTGGTTGGAATTAACGAAGTCTGATTCATTAGCTAATTTACCCTACAGCTTGCCTAAGTGAGACCTATAGGCATGGTATCTAATAGTGCAGAAGTTTACTAGTTTTAAAGAAGAAGACTTGGTAATTATAGAAAAACATAAGCTCTGCGGACTTGAGTAACGTCACTACTTGATTTTAGACTTGTAAGCGAAATAGACGGTTCAGATACAGATTAGTTGGTTACTCCTATAGGCATGCTTTCTAGGTTTTATTGATTTTAAAACTTTTATAGAAGTGTAGAGATCCTATAGGCATGGTATCTAGAATGCTGCTTGTTATTTGAACCTACAAGTATATTTGCCTAGTGATAGATGCATATGCAGAATTTAGGAAACTCTATAGGCATCTTCTCTACGTGATAGGCAGAAATGCAGAACCTATAGACATGGTATCTACATATGAAATGCAGAACCTATAAGCAAGAAATCTACATGAAATGCAGAATCCGTAGGCATGCTTTCTACATGAAAAGTGCAGAGGTGCAGAACTTGTAAACATGATTTCTATATGAAAAATGCAGAATTGAGAACAAGACATGATTGCAGAAGTAAATTCCTATGAACATGATATCTACCCTTATGCATACGTGAGTGACCCACCCTTTTTACTAAAACCCCATAATTCATTAGAAATTATTACAGCCTAGAATGAATAAATCAAATTATATCAGAAAGCTAAAATCCCAACCAAGGAGAGCCTGATTCAAACTCTTGTCTGAAGCATGAAGTAAACCAACTCCAAAGGATCAGATTCAAAATCATTTCTCTTATTTGGGATGTGTCAGAGTTCCCTAAGAGTCTTAAGTGGACTCTGGGCAGTGCTTACACCCAAATATATTGCAGAATTGAATTATAGTGCAGTGTGGAAGGGCCAGCCTCAAATGTCCAAGTTCAGAGGGAGCTCAAGGTCCCAAATCAAGGCTCATAGGAGGGGGGGAAGAACTTAGAATCTAAGAGGGAGTGCAAGTGCATATAGGAGATTTTAGGGAAAGCCAAGACAGGCTGGTGGTCATACCTAGCAATGAGCAGTGCTGGCACACCCCAACCAGCCTGTTAGCCACATTGTTTGGGAGTTGGATCCATTAAAGGATCAACTCCAGACATTAGCAGCAATTTGGATACTGCCATGCCTGAACTTTTAACTCAAACACATAGAAGGGAATAAGGGTATGGGGGATTCACAATAGCAATAGATGCAAAGAGAACAACAAATTCAACACTAAACATAAATAACAAAGTAGACAAGATTGTAAAAGTTGTAAAGCAAACACATAAGGATGGGGCTGAAAACTAAATTAGAACATACCAATTTTAGGGAAACAAGCAAAGAAAAGCAATAGTAAAGCCAAATTGCAAGCAAACAGCCATAAGATCTCAGAAGAGAGTGGAGCGTATAATTGAGAGTGTGAAGTATAAGAGTATTGAAATTGAAGGTGTTCCATAATATGTGTAAAAATATTAAACTCCCGGTGTCCTAAAGTGCAGAAGGGTCGTGCCCTTTATAGTGCAGAAAGGCAAGTAGAAATAGGTAAGAAAATAGTTTTGAAATCAATTACATGAGTTCTCTTTCAATTAAGGGATTCTGATTTCAAACGGGTAAAAGATAATTAAGGGAAGAGTTTGATCAAAAATCTTTTCCAAAGTATCACAAGAAGGGTAAATACACATAAGTTTATTTAACGCAAAAGTCCAATAGTACAAGGTTTGTGCAAATAAGGAAAGGCAATCATTCAACAGCCAATAAAATCAGAATTTAGTTTTGGTATGGATGAATCCAACTAGAAAATATGAAGAAAGGTTTAATTAAAGGAAATCAGTAACAATCAATCGAACCTTATTAAAAGGAATTCTGAATCAATCACAAGTTGGCAAAAACCTTTTTTAAGGGAGAATTCATCATATATAAAATGTACAGGCATGTGAATCAAGAAAGAACTGTCATGCCAATTAGTAGAGAAACTAGCATAGAACAATTTAGAGTCACAAACAAAGAGGCTCAAATTCAATACATAGACTCAAAATTAGTTTAAGAGAATCTAGGGTTCCATAACAGAACCCTAGTCCACATAGAAGATCAAACTCGTCAAAAACCCCAAACCCTAGGGTTTCCAACTTGAGTAAGATGTAGAGACAAGGATGCAAGTAATCGAAACAGGCTCAGAGGTCTCTTTCAGAGACTCATGTGAAAACAAATAGATAAAGTAGCAGGTTCAAGGAAAATAGAATGGAGAACTGTTTTAAAACATAGAGAACATGTTTTGAGTAAATCTTGGAACTTAAACTAGTTCAAAAGAGAGAAGAGGTAGTATAAACTTAAGAAAACAGTAGAGGGAACATGTGTAGAGAGAACTCAAACAAAGTTTAGAAGAAGCAACAAAAGCTTAACAGTAGGAAATATATACAGTAAAAGAACACAAAATACTGGAAAAGTATAGCAAAAGAACATATAGGAAAATACGGCAAGATGAATGTGTGAGCATGGCGAAGAAGCATAGTAGAACACAAAGCACAGAAGAATCATGTATAGTAGAAAGAAAGCAGAACAAAAACACATGCGTGGTAGAAGAAAAAACATATGAACATAGTATAGGAAAATACACATAAAGAAAAGAAAAGGAAGAATCAGGAAGACATTTTGAAACTTTTTCAGAAACCCTAAATCGAAGAGAAGTAATTTTTGAAAGAAAATTTGGGAAAACATTTAAGAACTCAAGTAGAGCACAGACATATGCCAGATCTTAAACTTAATCAGATAGAACCTTGAGTAGCTGGGGTTTCATAGAAACCCTAGAATGCGAAAGGCTTGGAAAAGTCCGATCCTGAGTCGGATGAGTTAGAACCTGTAACGACCCAATCGGGCTTTTGCACTTTGATCTCTATTTCTCAGGCATGACTTTCCCCATGTTATGTATTATAACTGATGTAGATCGTTGGTTTTGGGGTTTCATGGAAATAGGTATGAATTTGAAAGAAAAATCTCAGTTGAAAGCTTTGAATTAGAAAGGGTTGACCAAGAGTTAAACTATTTGTATATGAGCTGGGATTGGAGTTTTAATGATTTGGTTAGCTTCGTTAGGTGATTTATGACTTAGGAACATGATCGGAATGCATTTTGGAAGTCCGTGGAAGGATTTGACTTGAATTGTCAAAGTTAGTATTTTGGCAGATTCTGGTTGATAGGTGAAATTTTGATCTGAGGGTCGGAATGGAATTTCAAGAGTTGTTGTAGCTTTGTTATGTCATTTGGGATGTGTGTGCAAAATTTCAGGTCATTCGGACGAGGTTTGATAGACTTTTTGATCGAATTCGAAATTCGAAAGTTTTGGAATTCATAGGCTTAAATCTGAGGGTGATTTGATATTTTGATGTTATTTTGAGCGTTTTGAAGGTTGGAACAAGTTTGAATTATGTTATGGGGTGTGTTGGCATATTTGGTCGGTGTCCCATGAAGCTCGAATATGTTTTGGAAGAGTGTTTGGAAGATTTTGGCACTTTAAATATAAGCACGTAATGATCCAAAGGTTCATTTTTAGTTCTAAAGATCAAAATTTGATTTTGAGACTTCTGGAATTTTGATAATGAATTATAGGAGTGATCTAGAAAGTTTGGTCTAATTTCATTAAGTCGCGATTGGGTTTTTGACGCGAATCATGAGTTAATTGTTTAACGAGCGAAAGGGATATCTGATAATAGGCTATATAGTTGTCATTTACGTCGTAGTTACTCATGCTCTGTTATTGTTTTGTAATGGAAGTTGCCAATAAAATGCTTGAATTGATGATATTTGGTTTCGCAGGGAATACAAGATGTGAGGAAGCAAAAATAAAGTGTTTTGAGGCAAAGAAACATGAAGAAATCACCCACTCGAGAAGCACCTGAACGCAAAAGAGCAAATGAGAGAAGTGATGCGGAGAAAAAGAAGAACTTTAGTGCTTCCTGCGGTCAGGGCCGCAGTCAGCGCCACAGTTTTCTACAGAAGTGTCCGCGGTCGGTCTGCGGTCGACACTGCAGCCGCGGTAGCTCGTGCATAGTCCAAAAAATTGAGGGGTCTAAGTGTCAACTCGGGAAAGCTTTTGTAAAATTATTATAATATGTAGGAAACTCGCCCAAGTCTAGGTTAAGCTTATTTTGGAGATTATTTTGCAAGAGAAACGAGTGTGAGAGATCACCCAAAAACATCATTGTTCTTATTCTCTCTTATTTTTGTGCAATTTACAATTATGATTCGTAGTTTATTCACCCATTGTTATGAGTAGCTAAATACCTTAATCTAAGGTTTTAGTGGAACCCGTTGGGAATGACTTGGTTGTTTTATTAATATAGTTGGATTTTGTTGTTAATCTCTATTTATTCATCCATGTTTTGATTGTGGTTAGTTGAAAGGGCCCTCAATTATCCGTTCCTATCTATTATGTATCTACTTGGGACTAGATTGTGAACTGATTGGGCAAAGAAGCTTGATGACGCACTCTAGGCCTATAAAACTGCGTTCAAAACACCAATAGGTATGTCACCACACAGGTTGGTATTTGGGAAGGCCTGTCACCTGCCTATGGAGCTAGAACATCGAGCTTGGTAGGCATTGAAGCAACTGAACATGGATCATGAAGCAGCTGGACAAAATCGACTGATAGAGTTGCATGAGCTAGATGAATTTAGATATCAAGCCTTTGAAAGCACGAGGCTCTACAAAGAAAGAATGAAGAAGACGCATTACAAGCACATCGTGGACAGAGACTTTAAACTCGGTGACAAGGTATTATTGTATAACTCATGGTTGAGATTGTTTCCGGGTAAGTTAAAGTCTCGATGGTCAGGACCATTCAGAGTGGTGCAAATGTTTGCAAGTGGAGGTGTTGAGATTGAGCCGGAAGATGGGACAAACAAGTTCTCCGTCAATGGGCAAAGGTTGAAACATTACCTTGGAATAGCAGAAGAAAAAGGAGATACAGTGGTGTCACATTTCAAAGAACCTTATTACGCAAATGAGGAGTAAGGGCTCAACTACTTGTGTCGTGCCGCGACGTTAAATCAGGCGCTGCGTGGGAGACAACCCACAAATGTGTTGTAAGTGTAATATGTAACTTCTTATTTAGGAGATATAAAAAAAATTAACGTACTCCGCGACCGCGGTCCCAACCGCAGAAACAAATGGAACAAAAGAATTTCACCACGGCCGCGGCTCGACCGCGGGGACTTCTGTCCCCAACCGCGGCACGCACCGCGGACACGACCGAGGTTGGGGGGCACCAGGTTTGAAAATTTTTTATTTTTTTATTTTTTTTAACTTTCTTCACTCGTCTTTTTATTTTAACAAAATAGAACAAAAATCTCCCCCCTCCTAAAACAATCAAACGCAGATCG